>OLMO02000262.1:15665551-15714003 GCA_900291935.2 Cassiopea xamachana
ATCATCATCATCATAATCATCATCATCATCATCATCATCATCATCATCATCATCATCATCATCATCATCATCATCATCATCATCATCATCATCATCATCTGTCTGTCTGTTTGTCTGTTGGCTGTCATTCCCTATCAGGAATTCGCCGTCCGATTCACCCTCCCGACATTATCTTTTGTCCTCTTGCAGGCTCTCTTATGCCTGCTAACATTTGGTTTAGATTTTGGTTCATTACAATGTTCACATTTTATCATTATCCCTTTATTCTCATTCTCTCTAATCTTACGCTGTGCAGCTTTTTCTCATTATCATCATCATCGCCAGCATCACCATCATCATCATCATCATCATCATAATCATCATCATCATCATCATCATCATCATCATCATCATCATCATCATCATCATCATCATCATCATCATCATCATCATCATCATCATCATCATCATCATCATCATCATCATCATCATCATCATCATCAGTATCATCACCATCGTCATCACTTAATTTACTGTAGGCTCTCTCTATTGACAAAATGAAGATAGCTAAAATACTGTTTATGTAAGCCTACTCTATAAAATTTGCATAATTCTAAAGTTAAAGTTAAAAAGGAAAGAAAGATATATATACATAGGTGATAATGACTGGGTAAAAATATAAAAAGGTTGCCATGTTAAAGCCCTAATTCAAAGAGATTCGTTCTGCAAACTCTACAGTTGCATTTATTGCCGTTCCAAAATCTAATTTGTTTTTGAAAATAGGGAGAGTATTTGACTGTTTTATTTCATGTGAGAAAAGCTGTCACAAGTTACTTCCAAAGTAGGCTAGAGTCTCTACTCCATAAGACGTGGTCTTTACTTTAATGAGTTGAACGCCATTTCCATGCCGTAAATTATAAGTTATACCTCGCTCCATAGACATATCTTTCATGAAAAGTGAAGTCATTAGTAGTAGACACTTTGTGGTCTTGTGCAATAGATTTTCCTGTGGACGGAAAGACAGCTTTAGAATCAACTTCAAGATGAGGACAGCTACAAATAAAAGAGCTATTTTTTAGTGGCTCTTACTTGAAAGCCCACATAGTCATCAAGATAATAATGAAAATCCAATCAGTTCATTATTGAAAATCCATGAAAGCAAACCAGTAAAGTGCTTAGATATGAATCATTTTAATTAGACTTTTCGATTCTATACCATAGGAATTATCAACAATAGTCATAGGAAATAAGTAATACTTACTGAATACTGAAGAAGCAAAAAGAAGGATCCCCAAGCGACAGCAATGGAAGTAAGGATGTCGTAGGGTGTAAAATGCTCAACCAAAGTTTGAGGGCATAGACAAATCGGGAAAGAACAAAAGGAGTGTAGAAATGAAGTGGAAATGGTGTATTAAAATTGCGCAAAAAGAGTAGAGTGCTACTGGTAATTAAGAATGTACCTGTCTTTTTCGATGAGGAGGTTTTCGTAATTAAGAACTTTGAGATGGTTGCACATTAGAGATAATAATATAATAATATTGTTTTTACACGAGGTATACCTTCAGCTAACAGAAACATTAAATATCAAATCAAAATAAAACTTAACCCTATTAAAAAGCGCTGACCTTCCAGGTATTCGTGTTTTAAAGTGATGACTGTTAACTCACTTACAAAAGCTATAGCAGCTTTTATTTACAAAGATAGTATAGCTTTTCAATATTCTGTCTCAGACTGGCAAGGGCTTGAGTTTGCTCTTATCTCAATGTAGGAGTTTGTATCAGTATTAGTTTTTTGAAATTTCCAATTTCACAATACGTCAAAACACCTTTGAAAGTGTTAGGCTTAAAAACAACAGTATTATGCTAAAGACACCACCCAATGCTTTTAAACTGGAACTTTCCTACCCTCCTATATCTTCACTTTGTGTATGGCCGTAGGAAACGGGGACACAGGGGGCACGTGTCCCCCACCTTTTCAAAAATTCATATGTAAAGTGCCCCTTTTCAGCTTAAATAGTGTCCTTTTTTGTTTGTAAGGATGTCCCTGAATGCATGTGCCCCCCCAATATTGAATGCTTTCTATGTTCCTAAATTAGTATGCACTGAAAGCTTAACTGCTTCATCAAACGCTAGATTCTTGCTAATCCTAAACTGTATTTTTATACAAAGGTTTCTCAGAACAAAAGATTTGGGTTCTCTTTTTTGCATTACAGCTCAAAAGAGGTCGCTGGTACAAAAAGCTCTCTACGTCACATCCTGTTTTTTGACTCTGTCACAGATCCGTCATTTGGGAATGGACTTGTAAGCAAGACTTTAATTAAGTGTTCCCTTGATAGCGTCATAGCATGTACCAAAGCATGTGTATCGAGTACGTGAAAACGGATTTTGCGTAGGTGGGTAATGCATGTGGGAATTCACATCACTTATGAGAATAATCGCTGTCTTAAACTACAGAGGATGTTTACCAACTGTTTAGTTCCATCTCTGTTGTTTGTGAAGTTTGCTGATATATGAGCTTCAATCGCGGGAAAACTCATAGACTGTGGTGGAGAAAAGAGGCTCTCAAAATGGCAGTTCTCAACTTTGAACTTTTTTTAGCAGTACTGTGGATATTTTCAGCTTCAATTACACATGCACTCCCTGGTAAGCATTGAATATGTAGATATGACGCTATACGAGTTTTTTTATTCTGTGAAAACTTCCGTATCTATATGTGTTTCTGTAGCAATTGAACAGAGAGTACTTTTCGACAATTTAATAACTTTCTATATACTCTCTTGCTTACAGTAGCTACTAGCTTTATTGATAAACCACAACACATACCTGCATTGCTTGAATGATTACTGGAAAACACAGGAATGATGACTTTCGTAGTCAATTTCTGTCAATCAAGATTTTGCTGATAGACGCTGTTTTTATATGAAAGCATATTCATTTAGTATTGAAGCTTTCTTGGCTTTTTTATGATTTCAGTATCAGAATTGTCTAATGAGTTTCTGAACAAGAACAGTGTGTATTCTACCGCATGATGCATTTACACAGCAAATCGAGGTATAGGTGCCACAGAATTGAAGGAACTGAACGTTGTTGTTTAAATAAACAGAGGAAATCCTGCGAAACCTCATTTATTTCAAGTTGACCAAACCCGTTTATCTCGCTTCAGCTTATCTCGATTTGACCAAACCTTATCTTTTACAGTGCATGAGGGTCAGTCAACATATGACTGCATAGCAAACGTTAATAAAAGTGAGTGATTCTTACTGGATTTAATCAACTTTAGTGAACGTCATAGAAAAGTTTAATTGGCTCTTCTGTATTTAATTTACCGCCTCCACAGCTCAACCTACTTGTGTCTTCCATCCTATCAAATATTTCTTTATTTTTCATATTGCAACAATCATACTCCACCCAAATTAATCACATCCTTTTCAATCCCTTCCATAGGGAACCGTAATGCACTATATTTTATAAGAAAGTCTTTTTCGTCCACAATACTTATACTGTCTCAACTTCTTCACGATTCCAGTATCAAAATTTTCTTAAAGACTTATGCACTTGCATGCATATACACTTGCAAACGTTCTTAGGCCTCAAAATCCATTACTGAACTTTCTTAGCTTTTTTAGAAGTAGAGTACTAACTTTCTTTTTAAATAATTTCTTGTAAAAAATGTGTAGGTATAAGTCTGTTCCTTTAAAGTTTTCATAGCTCAACTCTGTTTTACAGTCTTAATAAATATATATTTTTCAATTTTTGCTACCAACTTTTATGTAGTAGAATTTTAAAATTACAAGGAACTGAACTGATCTCTCTCGTTATAAACAGAATCAGCAATGGTGTTATTTGAGAGTGACATCATTGTTGACAACCATGTTGAAGAAATTATCAATGAGGAGCGTGCTTCCAAAATTGCAAGGGACGTTGTCAGGAATAGAGAACATTTGTGGGTTACGAGAGTCGTACCGTTTCTTTTATCAACAAACTATTGTAAGTAGTTGCAAGATTGGGACAATTAATAACGAGGGCTATGTATAATTCTCTTGAGCCATTGTACACCCTTTTTGACCAGGCAATGTGTTGCAATATGTCTTCTCATGCTTGTGAGTTAAGAAGATAATGCCATAGGGGTTATGGAATGATACACTACCAAAGACCAGCAATCTGTCATTTGGTAGATAGAAATAAGTGAATGACAACTTGGAATGATTGCCCAAAATATAATGCAGAAGGCAAAAAGGAAAAATTCGGGCATTTCGATATTCGGTCCGGTATATTTCTCCACCTCCAAACAATAGTAGGGCTATAAAGATGATTTCTAAATCAGAGAATGGAAGGAAAGAACTAGCCAGGGCCTGAATTGAAATGGTTAGCTTGGGATGAAAATTGTTTGTTCGAAAACTTGCTTCGATTTAATTTCTTCCTGCACTTTCAATTTGATTTTCACTTAACTGATAGTTTTGTCATTGCCTTTACTTCCCTTTGTTAAGAACATTAGCAATATGAACTTTTTCTGTTTTTGTGATAGCTGTGAGTGAACAGGGCATTATTACAGGTGCCATGAAAATAATTGAGGAAAAGACTTGTATCAAATTCAAGAAATACACAGATGAGAAGCACTGGCTTTACATAAAAAAGTCTGATGGGTATGTCAAGGCATACTGTCTAGCATGCAGTGGTTGTTTTTCAAGAAAATTTAGGGGATGGGGGCAAAGGGGCTGAATTTGCTAAATATTTTAGAAAAAACACGTGTACTCGACATTTACTAGGAAATACTTGTGGTTTACAAGTGTTTTTATGAGAAAAGGTGCACAAGAATATTGAGGCTCAAGCAAAAAAGTGATATTTGGCCACTGCGGAATTTGCCGACTGGCACCTGGGGGGCACTTTACCCTCCTTGCCCCCTAATTCCCGCTAATGCTGACATGTGTAACATTTAATTTTTATATAAAATATACTTCGGATAATCTGGCATCGGCTAATTCAGAGTTTCCCCCATGCCATAGCTCCAGAGTATCTCGATCCAGAATATTTCGAGTGCACCATAGTTCAATTATGATTTAATTCATTAAATTCCAGTAACATGGAAAAGTATGCGCAATTCACAAGCTTATTATGTAGTAACCCAAGGGTGTAAGAAAGTAAAACGTAGTAAAAATGGTAGATTTAGATATGAACTGATAGGAACAACGCAACCATAAGTGGATTTGTTAGACGCAGTAGCATTTATCTACCCCCCTTCTCGCCAAAAGCAGGTATTAAGAAGCATCGCTGGATTTTAAATTTTTCTTCAAAAATACCCTTTCCTTACTACACTATTTGTTCGGTCTGTTTTCAGTCAAAACTATCTTGTTGCTTTTTTATTGATTTCCTTCTTCTTTTCACCACATTGTGTTTATGTTGTATCTTCAGCTAGATATTCATTCCTTTTATGACATTCTTACTTTATATTCTAGTTGCTATTCATCTGTTGGAAGGGATTATAAAAAATCAGGAATGCAGTCTATGAGTCTAGGGCCTGAATGTCTTCAAACTTCCATCGTTCTGCATGAACTTCTGCATTCATTAGGGTTTTGGCACGAACAAAGTCGTCCAGATAGAGATCAGTATGTTGAAATATTCTGGGAGAACATCAAGCAAGGTTAGAATTATTCTTTCACGTCATGAAGAATTAAGTACTAGTGGATTTTATGCTTTCAGTAAAGCAATAGGCTAAATGCTACTAGAAAACCTCTCGATTTGATTTTTTTCATTCTCCAATTACTTGTAGGACTCGAATCTTTTGATTATTTATCCTGTAAAATATTACAGACAACAAAGGCAAAATATCAGCTGTCTTTTTGAAGATGTTGTTTGATATCCTTCCCTTTTTTATTCATTTAATCAAGCCTAATGTAGTATTTGCTGTCTAATTTGTGAATGACTGACCTTTACAGTTGCTCGTTGTTGAATACTAACCCACTTCTTCAACCGCTAATAAGATGAGACTGTACAACAGACACTCATT
This sequence comes from Cassiopea xamachana, assembly GCA_900291935.2. NCBI lineage: Eukaryota > Metazoa > Cnidaria > Scyphozoa > Rhizostomeae > Cassiopeidae > Cassiopea > Cassiopea xamachana. Next base: position 15,671,534 of record OLMO02000262.1, read on the forward strand.
TGTAAAAATTGACAATATAAGCACGATCCAATTTCATAACTCCTTTACTCTAAGCTCTTTTTGCTTTCAAATTAAAGCAGAAAAATGGCAAAGAAATTCCAGTCAACAACGATGTTATAGTTATGAATAATTCCTTGTAAAACAGAGCTTTCCATATGCTAGCAAAGGCTGTTGGGTTGGTTGGGTAGCTGTCAGTGGCTGCGCCACGGGGGATTGTCCCCCACTTCTCGCAAAGATCGATTCTGTAATTAGTCCAAATCTGATGAGAAAATGTTGTGCTTGGAGTGAAGGACCTCTATCAAGATTTTTAAATGGGAGTGACAACCATATTGTATCATAAGCCTAGGGCATAGCACCCAAAATCCCTCCAGTCTGCGATGGCTGGCACAGTCCTTGGCGGGCGGCTGCTTTTGAATTCAAACTCATATAAACCTGTCAACTACATTAATTCTCAAAAACCCAGTGCTTAACAGTGCTATATTCTTAGCAGCTTAGCATTACTTTCCTGTAAACTATTATTTAAAAAATGTTTCCAAAATAGTCATGCTTTTGCGTGAGTTTATTGATTGTATCTGGTAAATTATGGACTGCTTCATGTAGTTCCTGCGTGTTGATGCAGGTGAGGAGTACAATTTTGAAAAGTATACTCATCAAGAAGCAGATACGCTGGGATTTCCTTACGACTACAACAGTATTATGCATTATGCCAGAACATCCGGAAGCAAAAATGGCAAAGCAACAATTATAGCTATAGGACAAAAGGATCTTGCCCTTGGAAACAGTAAAACTCTCACATCAACAGACATCCTTCAAATCAATATGCTTTATGAATGCAATAGTAAGTCTTTGTTCACGGTAATGTAAAAGCTCGATTCATTTCTTCATTCACTCTTTCATTCATCAAATTGGGAATTTTCCAAATTTCCTCATGCGCTACCTTTCTATGAAACAATTCCACCAACTCAATTTTAGACCCATTCATTCAACAACAAATATTTGACTATTTGAGTAATTATTTGATTAGTGATTTCTTTTAATATTCACATTCACTTCTCCATTTTTGGCCTTAGCCAACATAGGGGAAGGATCTTGTTCTCTATGCGTATGTGTGTGAGTAATATATATAAACAAATATATTTTAGCCATATTCGACATCTCACATTTCACATTTTGTTATATTCATTGTTATACTGTGCTGACACAACTTCAAAAAGATACCGTTTAGGTAGCTTCCACTTTGATGCGTTTTCGTATGAAAACGCATACAATTAGATGTGTTTTTGCACTTTAGATGCATTGAGATACATTTAGATGCATCTAAATGTATGCGTTTTCATACGAAAACGCATTAGTGTGGACGCTACCTTTTGAGCAAATATTTCATTATAGTCAGTTTCAGTTTCATATTTTCAATTCTCTACATACAATTCATCATTAAGAAACTAATACAAACAATTAAATACACTAGACTACAATAACATGTTACAGATAATTTAGTACAATATAAATACCAAACATGTAGACAAAGAAAACAAAAATTGTATGTAGTGAATTATTTAAAAGGAGGAGTTCTCTCAGTAGTAAGACTAATCGAGGAGAGAACACCCCCTGAATCAAGGAGAGAGCACCCCCTGTTTGACAAGTTTCTTACTTCTATTTTGATTCGTTGAATTTAATTAAGCTAAAAATATCCTTTTTGACGATTTTAACAGGATATCTTATATCAATGAAATTATGAATGGATTTATTTTATAGAAGCAAATGATACAAAGTCATACATTAGTAGTTGGACAGTGTTTGGTCCATGTAATAGCGCATGTACAAAGAAGAGACAGAGGTTTTGTGCCAATGCAGATTTGTCAGTTTGTCCACGTGTTAATGCTAATGGTGTTGAAGAAGAGGTAGTCCCTTGCACAGACCAAGAGTGCTATGGTAACTATCCTTTGAAATCAACAGATATTCTCAACAAGGAAAATTAAGTAATTCTGTAAGTCAAATGAAAATACCACCGTAAAGTTAGTATATCAAAGAGGTGTTTTCTCGGTTGATTGAAATAGCGTTCAAATACTTGGTTTTTTGTTTCTTTGCAAGACTTGCTTCTTCACAATCCATATTCCGTTTATAATACGAATACCTACCTTTTCACTGAGCGTCAATAAAAGTTTTTTGATATTGAGCCTAGTTGTAATATTGCCTAAAACTCAGAGGAATAAATTGAGCTCTTTGTTCATGTCTCATGTCATCATTCAGCAAAGCAAAAGTGAATAGCATTGTAGTTTTGTACTTTCTTATTGTTGTTGTGATTATTTGAGGCTAGCCTCACTTTGATTTCATGAGAAATAAAATGTCTTCCTATTGACGAACTTAAGTTTGAATGCTCATTTTGTCTGCTCTTAATTTGAATGTCAATATTGATCTACAAGAGACTAAATAATGAATAATGTATGAATGACATAAAAGTAAATCTACAAGCAGTGTCGAAACTTGAATATTCACAAATTCTATGTTATGATGAAGTCTGAGCTTTGCACTACTCCTAAATTATTCATAAATTTCAGTGATTCTGAGCCTTGATAGTCTTATAACCTTTATTCTTATAAAAATAATGTATCAATAAATTGTACATTTAGGTTTATGCTTTCTCTTTCTCAATGAATCAGTGTGTCATGTGGTATCTAGGTACAACTCTCTTGATGGCTATTTCAATCTCTTTTTCAAAAGCACCAATCAATGGGCACTGGGGCCGCTGGACATCATGGGGTGATTGCATTCCTGATTGTGGGCCTAGAAATAGGAGTCGAACACGAAAATGCAACAATCCTGAACCAAAGTATGGAGGGAAACCTTGTCAAGGGGCATCAGATGCAAATATGTCTTGTTCACCAAAAAGCTGTGAGTTGTTTTACAGTGTATTGTCTGACTGCTGCAATAAAGTATGCTGACCTTTAAAAAACGCTGTAGGAAAGTAGATATAAAAGTGCATTTCTAAAGAAGAATTCACGACAATTTGATCACCACACATTTACTGCATTGTCTAAAGCACCGCTGGATAGAAAGCTATGCAGTAGACATTTTTCTTCTAAAATTTCTTGTTAGCTAACCAAACGTTGCAAAGTTTTAGAAATAGATTATTTTAATAGATCTAACATCTCATCTGAATGTTCTCTACTTTCAAGGCGCAATTCAGTGTGACTTTGATAAAGATTGGTGTGGATGGACAAACAGCCATACAAACACGTACCGATTTAATTGGCTGAGGGTAACGGGGAAAACTTTTAGTGTCAACACTGGGCCAAGCAAAGACCACACAAAAGGAAATGGTAAACCTACCATTATTGATAGCAATATACTCAGCTTGCTCTTGCACTGATAGCTGATTTTCTCTTGCAGTAAAGTAAATTTCATTCGTCTGTTTAAGAAATAGAGAACAATGTGATTGCCAGCGAATACCATTTCCATGATACTGGAACTAATTTTCTATCAAGTTTACTTACAAATATTATTTGATAACATTTTTGAAAGCATCAGCTTGTAGGAATATCAGTTACAATTATAGCTATCATTTCTCAAATATATTATTTGCAAATGTACATATCATCTGTTTAAATTTTGACTCCCCCTCCCCTCATTTCTAACTAGGAGATTATTTGGCACTTGAGAAGGTCCTTCCATCTATCAAATCGGGCTTCCATATTTTCATATTTCCCCTATCAATAAAAAAACGACAAATCAACTAATCTAGTCACCCTGTATTTCATCCACCCCATCACAGATCACTGATCATTGACCGCATAGTGTCCTAATGACACTATAATAGTTATTTTACAGTATAGAAATTAGAACTGTAATAGGACTTTGGCCTAAACAAAATTTATTTGTATAATGTTATGCTATGTGAAAGTATAGTAAAGTAAAGGTAGTCCCGTATACTTACGTACGTAGGGGAATGCCTGTAGACCTTCCAAACAGGAGGCATGCGCTCTAACCACTATGCTACCTCGTTTGCTATGTTAAAAGCACCATTAATTTCATTTCAATGCAGTTTTTAAGATTACCAAACTTATTTACAATCCGTAAACTTGATTGCTTTGTAGGATCCTATCTTGCAGTAGAAGCGTCATCCCCAGCATTGCTTGGAGACAAAGCCAGAATAATTAGTTGGCAAAGAGAGGGTGCAGTATCTGGGGAATGCATTGGATTTTGGTACCACATGTACGGTGTACATATCGGAGCATTAAGAGTGATTTTGAAATTTGAAGGTGGAGATGAAGAGGAAGTCTGGAAAATGTCTGGAAACAAAGGGGATGTATGGATATATGGAAACGCCACTATTTACAGCTCGAATCCATACCAGGTAAAACGTTCAACCAGATGGATTGTGCAATTATCAACAGGGGCTCCGTTCCAAAAAGTAAACAAAGGGGGTCTGTATTGTAGGGAAAGTATCAGCCACACCTTTGAGCACACCTGTTTTTGCAAATATATAGCAATTACATGCAGAAGATTTTTGTTTTGGGGATGAAAACCATGATGTTAATGGTCATTTATTGATTGAATTGTTTTACTAGGTCGTATTTGAAGCAGAAAGAGGAAATGGATATCAAGGTGACATAGCAATAGATGATGTTGGAGTGACGCCTGGATATTGTGGGATGAGTAAGACTTGTTTTGTGACACTTTATTTCTTTTCAACACAATCAATATGTTTGCTGAATATAATAAGTTCTTTCTCTGTTTTACAATTCCAAACATCTGGTTTTCATGAATTGAAAGTGATGGAATGCTGTGAAATAAACTATGCAGTTAGGTCATTAAGTATCTGTCATGGGGGCGTGGGGTGGAGGCTTTTCTAAATATTCGTATCAAATTTAGTACCCCACCCTATAACTCAAAAATTTGTTTGTTACCCCTCAAAGAGATCTAAAAACATTTCATACCACCTCCCATATTTGCAGTTAAAAGATGTCAGAAAAGTTTAATTGATTGTTTCCATACTAGAGAAACGCTTGCTAGCAGTGGAAGTTTACAGGTGTTTGCATCGCAGTAAAATAATCAGATAATGACTGACATTTTGAACTATTTCATTAGTTGAATTATTTATATAAATTTTGAAATATAACTAGCTTCTGTTTCGCACCACCACCATGTATTTGCACTTTGTTTGAAATTCCTCCTTAAAATTGCATTTTTACTACGAGCCCCTCTCAAAAATCCTCCGACCCCCATACCAGATACTTAATGACCACTCCCTAAGTCAGGTTGAAATCATGCTTTCGTGAATGTTGCACTCTTTATTCACAACATAAAGGATGGGCTTTTGATATATTCACTCGTTTGTAGCGATGAAGCAAATTAAAGCACCATTTTATGTTAAGCAAGTACGTCTACTGAAGGGATAGACAACTAACTGCGCCGCAAGAGTACACCGCTGTCCTATAAAATGGCTCTTGCTTTTTATTTTTAGCTTTCATTTTCATTTACAAGTCTTTTAACAGGAATTGACCACCCTACCTCACATGCCGATAGCTTAGGAGAAGTGTCCTTTCTAACAGGCATTCTCCTACGTACGATAGTATGTGGGACTACCTTTACTTTATTTTTATAGTAAATGGAATCTAGCCCCAAGCCAGTTTGCAGTAAGATACACCATATAACATGTACTAAAGAAAGTTGATATAAAGGAAGCCATTCACAAATCGTACAGTTACTATTCTACCCTTTACAATTCTTGATTTATCTATTAAAAGAAGCAAGGCTTCTTTTGTGTCAAAAGAAGTGTGAAATCAATGCAATAATTGACATTTAGCTTTAACAGGTAGCGTTGAAAGGCTAGCCCCAAAGCCTGTGGAGTCGATTGGTTGTTTTCGTGATTCATATTACTCACGTGATCTTCCTGAGCTGATTGAATCTCAAAGACATACAATTGATTGGCTTCGTTATGAATCATCCCTCGCCAGGTAAGCATAAACTATTTATATAGTTATACTTTTACACAGTGATGTTCCGAGACACTTTCTGCTGGGGGGGGGGGCGTTTTGACCATCTCACCAACTATTGCTACTAAAACAAAAAGGTCACAGAAAGCCAAATCACCAAAATGTGACCAACTTTCCTACACTTTTGAAAATAGTGGGGCCTGACGCCCCCCACTCCTCCCATCCACACATCCCTGCTTTTACATGTCTTCATATATTATTATGCATACTAGCAGGAAAGGTAGGCCAAACGTAAGTAAAGCCGCAGCACAAAAAAGTCCAGCTAATTTCAAGCCATTGCAATACTCAATAGCGGGTTTGTAGACACCATGTATATGTCTATATATAACAATATATACAGGGGGTAGCCATAGGGGGTTGGAGGGCTACCGCACCCCCCCAAACATTTTGTTTGTCGGAAAATGTGCAGTACATCAGTACTCTGCATTCCAACCATGCATGGCACAGGGGTCACATGCTCCTGCTCAGTGACATGTGATGTCATCAACCAATCAATCAATCAATCAATCAATCAATCACTATGCATGCCAGGGGATAATATGCTCAAATCAAAGTTCTGCGTTTTATCATCAATCCATGATCTTCTCAGCATGAACAGGCAAATGGAGACATGTTTTGTCTTTCCAAGGCTAATCTGCAAAACAAAGTGGGGTGAAAGTGCCCGGTTTTAGCGGGCACCCTTTAAAATATAACTAGTACAACACCAGGAAAGTATTTTTCGCTGCGACTTCTCCAATAATTTGCCTTAGTTACGCCATAGCTTTTTCAAAAAATATATACTACGGGATGAGCTAGTTCAAAAATAAAAAAAATTTTGGGGATTCGGGGCACTTTCTGTTGTAAAACCCTTCAATGATGCTGTAAAGATGCTTTAGAGATGCTTTAAAAAGGATTTACTTCATTTTCCAACTGAAAATATGTTATAAATGTAGAATTCTAATTGGAAATGTGTTACAAAAAATCAAATACGTTTAAATCAGAGTCTTAAAAATCAGCTCTAGTAGCAAACAGTATAATGTCTCCAATTGTTGCAACATGCTCAAGAAAGGAAGTCTAGGGGAATGCTCTCAGGAATTTTTTTAGTGTAGTGCTTTTACTTTGGCTTAAAATGCATCTTCTAATATCATGCTTTTATCAGAGGTAAGTAGCTTCGAAAATTCTGCACGATCTTTTTCACTAAAGAGGCATACTTCAATTTGGCACAGAAGATTTTAATACATTTCATATTTACCACTTACCATCACAGTATGAACTACAGTTAATTTTGTTGAAAGCAATTTTGCAGTTCTAATGTAAAGCTTGTGGTAAAAAGGGATAGTTTCTATTTAGTATATAGGGGCAGAAGTCCATTTACCGGGGGGGCAAAGTTGAGGACTAGGGGGGAGTTGCACCTAAATTTGTACATTAAAAAAGGTACTGAGCTACGCTCCTGCACATGTTTACACACAGTGTTGAAATGCCTAGAAAATAGCACAATCTCCTCATAATCCAATCAGCATGAAGAAAGTACGAAGCGTACAACCCATAAGATTCGTCAGGTAATGTGTGTGTTTGTTTACTTATTTATCCACCCAAAAGGAAATTTTCTGAGCTTTGTAGCTGCTTTACAATTGAAGCCTATGCTTTTCTTAATGAAGGATTGTGCAAAGTTGCTCTGAAAAAGCAAAGCTAAAAGGCTATACATACATTGGTATCCAGTACTATGGCGAGTGCTGGAGTGGACCAAATTCGACAAAAATCTTCAACCATGGCCCATCAACAGACTGTGTAAATGGCCTATTCAGAGCATGCACGGGACGATCAGACGACTTCTGTACTGGAAAAAGTTGGGCCAATTACATCTATAGAGTTCTGTAGATGGAGATAGAACCATAAAATGGTTTAGGGAAATGCTGCATTATAGCTATTCTTAAGCAATAGTAACTGTAAATTTTCGTAAGTTGTTGCCACTTGTAATAGTTTTAATGTTGTATAACTTTTAAAATTTGATTATTTTTAGAGCTAATTTGTTAGCTTTATGGATTTAAGTGTTAATTTTTAGAACATATAGATTTAAGTTATGAAGTAAATTAGATACACATTTGTGTATCATACCTTCTTTGTATTATACCTCTTTGTATTTTTCACGAATTCGAAAGAAAGTAGCAGATACAGCTAAAAGGGCATCCACTCCACCAATGTCATGATGTATCAGCAGTGGTTTCCACCAATGTCATGATGTATCAGCATTGGTTATTCGGGAGGGAAAGGGGGAGAAATGCCCCCAGGAGCCACCGAGTCGCCAAATTTCCAATAAAATTTTTTAAAAAGCTAAATTCTTGTCTGTTGTATGAGAACATAACTTTTTTCTCCAAATGGTCTTATAAACTTTTTTTGATTAAAAAAATTCTTAATCCGCAAATTCTTGGCAAATTCATCACTGTTGCCCTTTCCCTGAGTTTTCTTGAAAAACCGCCACTGCGATGCATACACCATTCAATTTGGAATCAAGTGTGAGGAGGCCCTCGTGACGGAGCCTGTTAAGAACAGTGACGCTTGACGGCCAAAAAGCATATAAAAGAATGTGTTGCGGGCCTCTACGAGGCCTCTTTTGGTCGGGGGCCCTTAGTTTTTGAAGTAAGTGCCCTAGTCTGAGTTATACTACTAATTGAGATCGCGCGATTTGAGACCAGACTATGCCAAAGGGTAGAGATAGGAAGGTGTCGCATTAGGGTTATGGAAAGGCTATGCTTCCAAGTCCTGAAAATTTGCCCTATATATTATATTCTCCTGGTAACATGCCGCTTTATGACGGCATTGGTACATTTGATGCAAATTCTCTTCCATGCAAAAACTGCAGTAAGCTATGTGACAAAGGAACAGTTTATTCATGACTGGGCACGTTGGTAAATACCATCTTTTCGCTCCTTCCCCCACAGGGACGGATCCAGAGCTGGACTTTGGGGGGTAGGATGGGGCAACTGATTCCATTAATTGTCTTTTTCAAGCAAGAAGTTTCTTAGCATAATTGTTTGTTATGGGAAATGTTACTTTTGGGGGTCTTGGGCCTCACCATTACTGGATTGAGACCCACGGCCCGGGCCCATCAGACTGAGTTTAAGACCCTATTTGTGCCAGATCTGTGGCGAGCACAAACCTTTGTAACTACTCGCCAATTGTAATTTGGGGAGTTTGGTGAGTCCTATCAGTATTTATGCCGAAATGCCGGAGATCTACCAGATCAAATGGCGAGCTAAGTTTTTCTAGAACAATTTAGGCTACAATCTTTGCCGAGCAAAAATCCCAGAATGCATGCTGGGCTTTCCCCATTTTAATGCCCTTCAGCGTGCCTTGTCATAGAGCATAGAAATCTATCAACAATGTTCTTTGTGTACACGTTGCAGGCGTAATCTGCAGCATCTGCCATTATCCTCAACTTAGGGAAGTGGCAAGAATTTTATAGAGGGAATAAGTGCCTAACAGAAAATTGAGCCTTTTCTTTGAATTCAATATAGCATGCAAATTCAATTTTAACTGGAAAATCAACAGAATATTACAACAGAACAAATAAAGGACAAAATAGAACAAAACAAATGAAGAAAATTTTAGAAAAACAACTGAGATCTTCGTAGCCAATCAACAGAAAATGCTTTGAAAAATGCACTTTTTTCACAAGAATACCTAACTTTTTGCCGAGCTTCATGTTCCTAAATTTTATCTGATTTTGAACCTTGAATTATTCTGAATTCTTAAATACCATAGGAGTAACTTCGGTTTAATATTTAAGGAATATGATCCAATTTTTAAAAAAGTTTTACTACATCATAAAGCCAAGCAAGCATCTATATTTTGCATGGATAAAGAAAAGTGCAGTTGAAAGCAGAATTATAACTAGGATACAGAAATTCTTATGTCTTGATGAAGCTTGAGCCTTAAATTATTCCTAATTTTCAGTGATTTTGAGCCTTAATATTCTAATCGAACAGAATGTATTGTATGAGCTAGAACCTAACCGAAAATTAGAGGTCAAAACTCATTCATGAGTGGGAGGGTTGCATCACTTTTTTGAAACAGGTACATAGATGAAGAAAACTGTCCTAGAGAGGCATAGCCTGCTGAAACTATCTTTTTGAAGGGTCAAAAATAAAAAGTAAAAGAAAAATAAAAATGAGACTATTTGTTTTTTTCTGGTAGAAATTGTTATTAACAGTGCAACCTTCTCAGGGTTAAATGGCAAAATTATGCTTCTGTACTTGCATAAGTTTCAAGCGATAGTTTTAACTACCTTTTCCAGGCTGCGGCGAGTCTCTGGAGTCGAGCAGTAGATTTCAAAATTAAAAGTCTGTGGGTGCAAAATGGAAAGCAAATTCTTTCTAGGACCATGACACATCCCCGCATAGTTTTGGTCATAACACAAATAAACTCTCACGCATATGCTGTTTTTCAACTCAAGAGCTCCGTTCTCGTGTTGCTGTTCAAAAATCTCTTATAATGCTCAGAAACTTGCAAGAAAGAGGATCTGACAATGATGGCATTATATCATTGCACTGCACACATGTGAATCACACCGGATCGAGGTTGAGCTTTTTAAGTACTATCAATGTACTGTAGATTTAGAAGTTGCCAAAATTTATGGCAATGGAAAGGGTTGAATATGATATGGATACCTCTGGAGGTGTCATGGAGGTAAGAGAAATTTTACGGCCATTGTGCTAGGTGTACTTGTATCCTCTCTGTGCACCCAGCAGGATTTTCTTGAGAATTACCTGTTTGCATGAAAAAGTTTGTTATCTGGATTCCATAGAAAAAATTTTCAATAAAACATCAATAAAAGTAGCATCGTATTGAAATTGTAATTTTCCTCTTGATATTTTAAAATATATTTTCCGTTTTACATACTGTTTACTATTTTCATTCTATTCTACATACGTCGTTGCATTCTATTCTATTCTTTACAATATATATTAAATACTATATATTGTAAAGCATAGAATAGAATACATAGACGTATAAAAATAATGATCCAGATTTCAAAGAAAAAAAGCTAATGCTATACATGAATGAGGAAATAGAATACATAGGCCTAAATAGTAAAAGCTCTTACAACCCTTGCTACTTTAAAATATCATTGTCCTTATCTACGCATTTCCCGGGCAGTTGCGTACACCCATTCAATGTATGATACACGCATTGAGAAGTTCACCACAATTCAGAAGGTTTAACATCAGTCGTAATGTAGAAAAGACAATTCAAACATATACAGATTCACTAATATATGATATGTTATCTACTGTACAGCTGATCTAAGTCTTGGAAATGCTTTTTGACATTGAAATGTTTTTTTTCAAACTTCATATAATTCAATCAACACTACAAATACAATTATACACCTCACTAATACTAGGTAGTGCACAATTGGCTAGCCTGCTAATAACATTTAAAACTAAATATGGTAACAACTATAGGGAAAAATACAAAAGTAGAATAAAGATAATGATGTAAATATGAAATCATTAAAAGTTTAATAAGTTTGGACATGTCCATTGCTTATTGCGCCTGCAATAAATGTAGTAAGAACATCTGATGGCAATATTTGATGCTAATATCATCATTTCATTCAAGATATGTTCAGATTTGCAAGTGCAGGTCAAAAAGCTGGATACCTACATTAATTTCTATAGTAGAGTTAGCATTTGTGCCTTTGTTTGATTCTTGAAATGATTGGACACTTTCACTAAAGCATTCCTGTGATTAAGAAGCTGCAATTGCATTACAAGCAAGCATTTGATTTGGTATAAAGCCCTATCAAAGTCAAAGTCCTTCATGCACCAATGACGCATAGGGCGGCACCTATCTCCGTTTCTATAGCCCTAGGCCATGCGTCTGCAAATGCAGTGAGGGCTACAGTGGGGGGCTGGTCCACTGGTAGCTCCGCATGTTTAACTTTCACATTCCATTCTCATATGTCGAGTGCCAGAAGAGAAGGCAGCGAGTACCATTATTAAAGTCTTTGGTATCACTCGGCCGGGGCTCGAACCCACAGCCTTCCGATTGTGAGGCAGATGCTCTAACCACTGGGCCATCACACCAGTATAAAGCCCTATCACTTGCAGCTAAAACATTGAGATGTTAAGATACACAATAAAGGGGTCATTATCTTCATTTTCTATTCAGACAGCTTTCTACATACACAATGAAGATGACACCTTTCTTTTAATTTTTCATTTGATAGCTAGTGACTTCTTGCTGTTAATTTCTTATTTAATGTTCTCTATAAATATTTGATGTTGCTTCTTTAGCAAATACAGGCCATCATTGCACCCCCTCATTCAGCAGAAGAAAGAAGAAGATACATCAGAGAGCGAGAACAAAAGGAGCAATCTTTTGCTAGGAAGTATGGCAACAGAAATGGGGGAAGAACAGTGAATAGAGATTGTTGTGATAGCTGCAGAGAAGGGGGAGATTTACTTTGTTGTGATAGGTGCCCAGCATCATTCCATTTCCAATGCTGGTACATTGAGCTTTTTACTTTCTAGAAGTTACATTACTCTGGCAAAAAATGTTTTGTTGTTTTTGCACTGATAATTAATGTTCCCAGAGTAAATAAAATGTGCTTTTGGCTAAATTTATTAAACTATTAAGCTAGATTTATCTTATCTAATATCTTGTATTTGGATTTAGCTTATGTAGTTACCCAATTAGTGTTCTCAAATGCAAGACAGGTTTTTATATCAATTAATTGCTCTGCATTTGACTTAAAAGCTGAAGTCCATACACAGCAATGAGTTTGACCGTCAAGATTGTTTCATGCATTTTGTTATTTGTTATGTGCTAGACATTGTCAGAGTGTAAGTTGAAGGTATGACTGTGCAACTCATCATTAGTGTAATACAAACTAACAACTGTTCAGATATACTTTGTATCAGTTGTAGTCATTGAAGTTATTTGGCATATTGATGATTGCAAAGAGTTTCTGGATTGTCTAGGTTTTCATATTTGCTTTGTTGCTTTCAAATTTGTTTATTTTCTTACTTTAAATAATAGATCAATGGCATCATTTGTAATGAACTTCATTGTCAAGAAAATGTCAGGACAAGTCAGGAAAAAATATTAGGCAGAATGTATATGAACCCTGATCAATAAGCAGCATATCCATTTGCTGTTAAGATCCCCCATCTACTACTTCATTGTTGTGTTTTGCTAAAGAGATTTAATTATGTATCAAGTGCCGTCTTACACTACTCTCGTTAATAGTTCTTGTTAAATAGCACTTATTTATTGGTATTACAGTAACCCACCACTGGAAGAAGATGACATACCTACTGGCGAATGGATATGCAATGAGTGTAAAGCTGCTTTAAAAGCTGTAAGTTTTTGTTTAGTCAGAGATTTTGGTCTTCTTGTCTTTTGACCAAATTGCATTGCCTCCTTATAAGAGAAGGATCAGGCTATGTCATTTCATTTCAAATGTTTTGGGGGTATTGCACAATACTGATGTTACCTTCATGTTCCAAATATGTTAACTTTTATAGTAATGTTGCAGAAAAGAGAATTTGTGCTATAAAGAAAGAAATGTTTTCACAGTTTCTTTTTTCAGTGGAGATGCTATAATAATATTTTTTGCATAGGAGAAATTTCAAAAGCAAGATGGAGCAAATAAGGATGAATCAAAGCCTTTGGAGCTGTCAGCTACACCTCCATTGTTGACAAAGCCAGAAATGGTATTCCCATATCTTGCAAAGCTCCTGAAAGACAAGAACCCAAGGGAGTTTGAACTCCCTGCAGAGCTCCAAGACTTCACAATATTTCCAGGTATGTAGTTTTGTTCAGCAACTTGTGTTTGCAATTGTCACATACAGTTTCATTGAATTTGTGTCAAGGTATGTAAAAGAGTTTTGTTTGCTGCTCAAGGCCTGTCATTAATTGATCTCAGTCTGGAATGCATATTTCTGAAATTGTTGAGTCTCTCCTCTTTTAGTTTGGTCTATCTCAATTTTGAGTTTGTATTTTAGCCTGTTCTCTGGTAGTTTTTCAAGTTAAGAGTAGATGTAGATTATAGAGTAGTTTTCATACCCCTGATTATTATAACTTGAATAGTAAGAATATCAATTTTGAATCAAATCCAATCAAAGCCATTTAGCTACATGCATAGATTTGAAGTGAAGGAACATATAAATTTATAGGCTGATGTGATTAGGCTGCACTTCTAGTATAAAAAAGAGCACTTAGACTGAAGCTGGTGTTATTTTAGACATTTTATAAGGATTTATTTATTTCTATATATTGAATGAGTGTGAATGTAGACACAATCTCTTATCCTTGCTTACATAAAGGTGACAGAAGAAATCGAATTGCAAAGCTTACTGAAAATGGAAAGAACAACAAAAGGTGAGCATCATTAGTTGTTACCACAAAGTGGGTTGCTTTCATTTATTTCAGTTTAAAATGCCAATTACATGCCTTTTCCATGTATTACAAAAAAGCTAGGCTAGAGATAAGAAATATATGATCTTTGCTTTTTCATAATGTAATATGTATGTCTTCTATTCCCCAAGAGAGGATGGTGAAGAAATATTGGAAAGAATTTGTTTTGCATGTTCAAGGTATGTCCATTTACATCTTCAAAATACACAGTACCCTTGCATTTGCATCTGAAAGTGGAAAGAGTTTGGATTCCTCAAAGGTGGATGGAGTGAAATTCAGGATTATATGGATTTTATGTTCTTGACAAAGCCAATTTTTTACATGAAGCGTCAGTTTTCAGTGTCATTTTATAGTAATGATTTTTCATGTCTGAGTATACCTATGGCTTCTAGTGCTAGGCTTTTTAGAGTTTCTTCTGTGTGTCTCTGTGTTCATATGTATGTGAGTTGTAGTAATGATTGCTTTGTATAAGGACAGTTTACTTGTTTCTAGATATTCTGATGTAGCAAACATGGCAGCATGTGATTTTTGTCCCCTTGTCTTTCACATTGACTGTCTAAATCCACCAATGGTTTCCCCTCCAACAGCCCTCTGGATGTGCCCAAACCACCCACATCACTTTGAGGTAATTTAACTGTGTTTTGACCATTGCAAAATGCTATTGCAATGTTCCATTTTATTGCAAGTATGTTATGAATATATTGCAGTGAACTATAACACATGCATTGAATTTTCAGCAACTTTGCATTGGTAGAGAAACTAGCTTTTCTTTCTTTCAAGAATTTTATAGTCACCAAGGACACATTTGTAGATCAATGCAAATTCTGCTAAATGCTTCTATTTTTTATCCTATGCATACAAAGATCATTCATAATTATAAAACTCCAGGGTAGTTTGCAAGACCAACGATACAGCATACGCATGGATGGCACAGATAATTTCATGAAAAATGTTAATCAAAGCACAATTGTTATGAATTTTTTGAATCGAGCTAAAAAGTGAGTAGATTCCTATATTTATTTTTCTCTGCCTCTTGCCAGATTTTTTCATCATCTGTTGGATATCTATTGCAGCAGTGAAAAGTACTCTTCTGGACAAGGGAAACACTTGTCCTTAATATGCAGAGTACTTAATGAATTGTTATTAATTTGAGACTTAGTGATTTGGGACAAAATTGCATCAATATTGATTCATGGTTAGCAGTATTTGACAATATTCATGACCCCCTTTGCTAATAGATTTCAATGCCCCTGCTACTGTATTACAACTGCATTTAGAAACCCCAATTGATTTCTCATTCCACCCATTGCTTTTCCTGCTTTGCTAGCTAACTCAGAGCAGCTATTGTCAGCATATTAATTACAAATAAGCACCTTCAAACTGAAACAAGGTTGACACTACTCCTGGAAACTTCTGGGATGCAATTTACATCCTGAAAAGTCAATGTCAAAGTCCTTCCCACGCCCAATGGCGCATAGGGCAGCGCCTATCTCCGTCTCTATAGCCCTAGGCCATGCGTCTGCGAGTGCAGTGAGGGCTACAGCGGGGGGCTGGTCCACTGGTAGCTCCGCGTGTTTAACTTCCCCACTCCTTTCTCATTTTTCAAGCGCCAGAAGAGAAAGGCAGCGAGTACCATTTTTAAAGTCTTTGGTATGACTCGGCCGTGGCTCAAACCGTCGACCTTCCGATTGTGAGGCAGATGCTCTACCAACTAAGCCATCACACCAGTCATCCTGAAAAATACTCTTAGAATATGTAAAAACTCATAAAAGACTCATAGAAGTCAATTTTTTTAATGCAGTTGATGTTTGGTAGGTCAACTACCTACCCCATTGGAAAACAGCTTTTATCATATTTTACAAAGGAGCAGCTTCTGGTGGCTTAGAGAGTATACTCCTAGGAATTTATCTAGGGGCAAGCCCTCAGGCCCCCATTTTTCTCAACCTTCCTTGCATACCTACCAAACTACTTGGCAGCTAGGCAGTTTCAACCGCTATCCCTACTCCTTGTTCAAGTGAAATAGGCCTTTTTGTTTTAAAGTATACCCCTCATGATTACCATGGAAAGGTGATGAGGCTTTTCAGATAAAACTCCTGGAAAACTATAGTGGGCCATGCTGTAAAAAATTGAGCTTTAGCTTGATTAAAGCAGGCTACCCACTTTGAATATTATGTATTATTTTTATTTTTATTATTATTTTGCAGATAGCCAGTTTTGTATGTTAGAAATATATTGAATTACATAAAGTTTTTAAAAAAGTAGTAGAACACCTTGGAAAGTCCCAGAAAACTCCTGGAATTTCATTGCAATATCTTAGTGGTCAAACCCAAATCATTGTTCATTGTAGCCCCCCTTACTTCGTTTTCCATTTACTACCAACCAAATGCAGGAAAACTTTAAATGAATTCCCACTGTGGTCTAGTAGGTAGCAACCATTCAACATAATACTGATTAGTAGACAAATAAATTTTCAGTAATCTATCTTGCTTTGATGATGCTGGGTTTCATTCAAAAATTAAACTGCTCTCTTGTAGGGAGAGAATTTTATCCAATAGGAGGAAGAAAATACAACGGAGAATGATTGTGAGTTGTTTGGTTTATTTTGAATTTGTTTTTTGCAATTTTTTTGTAATTTTTTCCATTTCTAAAAATTTTTTCAAGTTTTGTGTGAGTTAACAATTATGTTTTTAATAAAATAACTATCGGTATGAAGCTTCCCAAGTACAATTTCAGTTATAGCACACGGGATCTAGTCATTACATTGGCAAAAAAGAACCAGTGATCGAAAAAGATGGGATTTTTTTCTGATGTTTCAGTTGCCAATCAACTGTATCAAAATTTTTTAAAAGTTTTTCTGTTACAGTAGTATTGGTAAGTTATTGTATCTATATGCATTGCTCAAGTCCAAAAAATAGCAGAGTTTGCCTTTGTGGTGTTTAATTTAGGCCATGAAAAATTAAATTATACATCCCCAAAAATATAACTGCATTTCCGTAGCCTGAGGTTTGCAAATGTGAATGCCCTTTGGGTTGGCAGATAATGAATTTTACAAGCGGTATCCACTTGTATAGTTCATTTGTCAAATTCCACATTTCTTTATAAGTAACAAAATTTCTGGTTTCAGTAGCTTCAGCTTGGATGCTTCTTAGCATTTCGTCAAATCCGGCCTTGAATGCTTTTTATCTGTTTCTTAATTTCTTATAACTTTCATTAGCAATAGCAACCCAGATTAGGCAACTGTGATGCAAGAAATAGGATGTTCAGGTTTTGTGATGGGTGTAATTAATG
Organism: Cassiopea xamachana; assembly: GCA_900291935.2. Lineage (NCBI taxonomy): Eukaryota > Metazoa > Cnidaria > Scyphozoa > Rhizostomeae > Cassiopeidae > Cassiopea > Cassiopea xamachana. Next base: position 15,689,221 of record OLMO02000262.1, read on the forward strand.
CTTTTTCTATTTTGTTTCTAGTTTAATGAAAAATTTTCTTGTACAACAGTTTTTTTGAAGCTTGTTGTGTTTCTTAAATGTTTCTTGATTTTTGTCTAATTTCAGGCTAATGCTTCTTTTAGAAGTGCTTTTTATGAAAAAGTGTATTTATTCATTTTTTGTATTATATATCTCGAGTTTACTTCAATATAATAAGTTATGCTTTCTGCGGCAATTATTTATCATAATTGAACTTCAAATGAATGAACATTTGAATGAAAAAAAGAAATTGATTAGTAATTAGCATTGCGGTGAATCTTTCTTTACGGTATTGCGAGGTAGTATGCTTCCTTTCTTTTTATTTTAATCGGTTCTTTTTATATTTACAAACTGTTAATTTTTTTTCTACATTTTGGTCAGGTTGTTTACAAAAGTAATCGTAAGCTGGACATATTTTTCTCATGCTTGTGAAGGAAGGTGTCATTTTTCTCATGATTATGGAGACAGATTGTAGTTCTCGCATTGATTTTCTCTCAAGTTTGAGAAAACAAACAAGCTGCTGATATGCAGTAATTCTTGTGCTTTTCAGGTTCCAAACGCAATCAAAGAGGAATACAAAAATCCAACCATTCTGCGACTTCCGTATCGCATAAGGCAAATGATGGAGCCCCTTCCACCTTATGCAAAGCCATTGACTTTACCAACAAGCTCAGAGCAAGAAGAGGTACCTCACTAAATTTTCTGATATTCACGAAGCTAGCGATGTTTGTAATTTTCCCTTCACTGTTTATGTACAATTTATTCACTTGCATGTTGCTTTGTTCTGTTGCACGTTAACTAGGATACGCAGTGATTGTTATTCTCGTTTTTAACTTAGTTGCTTTCGTTTTTAGAACTGTATTGTTTCTTCATTAGCGAGATGGCATAGCGATTAGAGCGCATGTTTCTTGTGCAGGTCTACAGTTAGAATCCGACTCGAATCGAATGCTCACCCAATAGCGAATGGGTACCTGTTGGCAATACTAGGGAGCTAGGGGCGAGGAGCGGAACTGGCCACCCTACCTCATATACCGATGGCTCAGGATGTGTCCTCTCTAACAGGCTTTCCCCCACGTACGGAAGCATGCGGGACTACCTTTGCTTTAGTATTTCTTAGTTTGGAACATTTATTTTCCATTGATAAAAATTGCATAGGATGTGCTGAACTCATAAATTTGACTCCCATCTGAGAATGTTTCATAGATATGCATGAAATAAAATCATGTGTGCCTTGGTTCTATTTTCTATATTTGCTCTTTTATTGATTTTTCATACTTATCTTGTGTAAATAAATTTTCAGTGCACAAATGAGCTAAAGTTAAAGTGTTCTTTATATATAGTAAAAGTTCTTTATATACAAGAATGAAAGGTTGGATTGGTGAAGTAGCTTTTATTGATATCATATAAACTGCAGGCCAGATTTTGGCTGAATATATTTGGTTTTAGACGTAGTTTTCCGGTCCGCACTAAATTTGAAAATTTTTCCAGTGGCTCAGATCATTGGTGGCCCTACAATGTGGCATTGCACATCACTTGACTAAAGCATCCATACCAAACAAGACGAGCACGACCAATGTTGTCATCAAAAGTGAACCCAAACCATCACCAGTAGAAGTGAAACCAAAAGAGAAAAAAGAGGAAACACCAGAAATTTCACTGGAAGCGAACGAAAAGATGATGTTGGATGACGACATGTCTGAAAATACTGAAAGCAAGAACGAGAGGTATGTCTTATCACTATTAGGCAATTTAGGTTTCTATTTATCAGAGGCGACTCGATGCCTTTGCCAGTTTCAGTGTTAAACACGCATTGTTTCTTTTCAATTGCACGCCACTTACATGTCAATTACACATCAATGGCACTCCCCTCTAATGAAGTCAGTGATTTGCAGATAACCAAGCACTCTTGCCTGCATGTTTCTTTTTTACTCTTTTGTGCTTAATTGTATTGGGGGTCATATTGCGCTTTTTAAAATATTTCACCCCTCATGGGATTTTATAATGAACCCCCCATTTCAGCAAAATGTGCCCATCATCGCTGTCAGCAAATTTTTAGCTGTCATTTTCATCCCATTATTCATAAGTCAACTCCCCATCAAGCACTTTACAACCTTCATCATGTGGAACACTATCTTCAACTCTATATAATTTTCACTTAACACCATGTAGTGGGATCGTAAACTCTTCTAATTTCTTCAGGTCATTCTATTACCACCCGTCCACTTAATGAAAATCTAGAAAAATATCCCCTCTGCTAATTCTACCCCCCTACAATTATGTACAAAAGAGTATGTCATGTAAAGCTTCGATGCTTTCTTGTTGCTTTGAGTTACTGTAAATTAAAGGGCATTTGAACCTATATTGAGACAATGAAATTACCTTTAGAGATCATTAATTATTCAGTTAGGAGTGTAATTATTTTCAAAGCCTGCCATCGTGGCATTCGCCATATTCACTTAGCCTCTTGAAAGAATTCTTCTCATTACCTCGTTGTAGAACTGTGGCATTGTGGAATATTAGAATTACTCTTAGGTCAAATCAAAAGTGATCGCTGCATTTTTCAGCGTCGAAAGTGCTTTGTAGAAGGAAATTTATCTGCTAATGAAATCAGCATAACTCTTTTATAAATTGAAAAAATGGTACCCAGTGAGGCGAAGCCACGGAAAAGTAGACACGAGAAGTGGCACCCAAACCAAAAATCCAATATAGCTATATGCAAATGTACAAATTCCAGTAGTTCCAGTAATGATCCAATTCTCTAGGCAATCTTACCAAACAGCTCATACCTCAGGGGCCGTTCAATAATTACGTCACGCTAGGGGGGTGGGTGGTTCTTCAGGTTTTTCGTGACGCAGCGTGACGGCAAATGAGGGGGGTGGGTTGTACTTATTTCAAGTCCGTGGCGTCACGGTATAAAAAAATTTGAAATAAAGTTTTATTATGATATGGATCCAATCTGGACAAGTGATTGATCAACTTTTATCAAAACCGAAGAAGCGATTGACTTGATATTTACATTTTGTTAATTTGTTATATATTCAAAAGAAAAGTTGCGTTACTCTAATCTTTCATGTGTTGCATATGTACTGGAATTTTGCTAAGAGGGGGGGTTGTCTCTGCCTAGAGTGACGTCACGCAAGGGGATCTCACATGAAACCGTGATGGAGCGTGACGAGGGGGGATGGGTGGTTCTAAAAACCCAAATTTAGCGTGACGCAATTATTGAACAGCCCCTCATTAAACACATTCTCACTCTACACTCTGTCTACTTTTCACTCATTCTCTCTTCACTCTATGATTGACATGCAGATATACTCCTTAACAAACTCCTTCACGCCAGCAAAAGGTAGAAAAGCCTCTTTGCATGCAGAAACTTATTTAGTGCAAGCTCTTCTTTTTTGTTTCATGGCATTTCTGTATTCATTTCTATATAATTTCCATGATTTAGCCAGTATTATTTCAATGAAATTCTCCATAGCACCAAGTTGAATGCCTTCACGGACCAACTTGTTGACATTCAAGCTGTGGATCCAATGCAGGAGAAAGTAACTACGACTATTAGGTCTGATGTATCCACGCCTCTCAAATCTGAGGAATCTACGCCTATTCATTCTCGTACAACATTGTTGTCAAAAGAGACGACTGAGTCTCCTAAAGCAACAGGAACCACATCATCAAATTCGGGTACAAAACCATTTGCTGCCTCATCAGGGCAGAAAATCATTATCTTGGCAACTCAGTCATCCTCGACCTCGTCCAGGTTGGCATCAGTTGCTGGAGACCAATCTGCAAGTACTGGATCTTCGACTGAAAACTCCTCGGGTTCTAGCCAGACAAAGTCGGTTGTCATTAAAAGCTCGTCACAAAACCAAACAACAACAACAACGAGCAATTCCTTTGTCAGTAGTATTACCACGGATTCTCTACAAGGTACACATTTGTCTTTTTGTTGCGATTGCCAGTGCCTTCCATCTTCCGTAATTCTTGCAGTAAAAGTGATAGTAAAGGCATTTTGGTCATTTTGTACATTTTCTACAGCTTTTCAACGAGCCTCTATATTGTGTTGTACACTCATTACATTTCATATTATAAGTTACGCTTTCCATTTGATTTTTATGCCATACGATAACTCCTCTTCCCATTATGGACTACTCTTTATAATAAAAGTTATTGTACTTCGGACAGACCAGTTGATTCAAGAATTTTCTTTCTAATTCAGTAATCTATGTGAAGTAGAATTTGGCTTAAAAGACAATAGCAGTATTAACTCCCAAGTGTAGTACGATTTGATTCGTGTATTTCCTATGTGTGAGACTTGACACTGCTTTTGTATGAGCGATGCATTTGGGCAACAATAAACGAAAGCCCGAGAGACTCACCATAAACTTGTAGGTGTAAATCTGACAATTTTTTGTACATTTCTTTATCGAAACAGATCCGTTGCTGGCTCAACTTGATACAAGGCTTGTCAAGGCTCTAGCATTCCAGAGACTCCAACAACTTTTAGGCCAAGCCAAAGTAAGCATTTATTTTGTGACATCGTTTGTTTTCTGACGTGGTTTATTTACCTTTTGGGTGTGATTCTATTAAACGCAATCTTCTTCATGTCCCCACAAGGAGTTTATCCCTCTCTTTCTTGTACAAGGTAATTTCGTAGGAGCTCTCCCCGACTTTGTGAATAAGTTTCATCCGGAAGTGTTCCCTCTTTGTACTTATGTTTTCATCATGGCTTGCGTGATATTGAGTGAGTTTTTTATAAGCTTTTGAATATGCTACAAACAGTAATATTACGTACCCAGACGTTAGTTACATTTCGCTTTCTTTTTATTGTTAAATCATTGGTAGTATGATATTTTGTCAACCATTCAACCACTGTGGTCATTCGGATGCCTTAAAACCACAAAGATTCTCAGTCATATCCCCCTTGATTCTACAGTCCAGTAATTTGAGGGGCTACGATATCCTGGATTCTCTTGATCAGGGCTATACAATCAGCTATTTGCGCACATTGTAAGTGCAAATATCTGAAGCTAAAGAATTTCCATATCTTGGTTTTGACTTGAAACTTCACATAATGTGCATGCACAGTAAAAACCCGCACATAAAAACCCGCACATAAAAATCCGCACATAAAAACCCTCATCTATGAAGAACCTACAGAAATTGTATACTTTGAATTCAAATAATTAGAACCTTTTTCAACCTAGTATTCCAACTAGGTTCTTGTAAATGGCTCATTTTCTATCCATTGGGAAATAAGCCTAGTCTTTTTGCCAATTAACCATGGATTCTCTAAAAATAGTGCATTCATAAGTGATATGGTTAGGTTCATATATATGTTTTGATCCATAAAGCTTTGAGTGTTTAGGTATATTGCTATAGTATTTAAGTGGTATATGGTCAACTATCCTTTTTCTAGCGTTTGTATTATACTCTCTGGTAAGAACCAGAACCCTGATTACTGGAACTACCTCATCACAATCAGGCTCATTTCAAAACTATAGGCTCTTATATGTGGGTTATTCTGTATATTTGCTACTGTCTTGTGCTTCTGCCCTTCCCTCCACCTCCAGGCCTATTTTTGCAACTCACTCGGACAAACCTATTGCGTATTCGGTATCCTTGACATGTTTGACTTAGAATATTTCTTTGCTAAAGCGGTTGTTCTTAGATTTCTTGCCAACCTTCTCTGGATGTGCATAAAATCACATAGCATATGACGAATTTGAAATCTTGAAACTCTTGCTTCAAGAATACCCTTTTTATGAGTTATGCTTATTATTGAAGTATCATCCTTTTTCAATTCAGCCACCACAGTCAGCGAACAAGAAAATAACAGCTTCGGATATTCAGGACATTTTATCATCCAGCAGTTTACCAAATGGTAGATGCCTTCTCTTGCTTTTCAGTCCAAATATTTATTAGGTAGAACTAAAATATACTTGATATACTGAAAAGTGATTATCTCTCCAATGAGCTATGTGCAAATAAGTTAGCCTATAAATTTATCGAGATGGTAATTAGCTAATTGATTATTTATGTTGAAGTGAATATACGACGGGAGAAATTTATATATATATATGTACATATATATATATATATATATATATATATATATATACATATGTATATATATGTATATACATATGTATATATATGTATATACATATGTATATATATGTATATATATACATATATATTTATATTCATATTTATATATATTTATATATGCAAACTTGTATTTTGCTTGCACTCTTCACCTAGGTCGTGCAATCGCTGCTTTGTGCCCTTTGAACAACAGTCCAACTGTCTCAATGGTGCGAAAATCTATTAATATTGGACAAGGTACTCCTATCTTCGTTTTTGTCCATATATTAAGATTTCTGAAGCGTTCATTGAGAACCATGTTGCTCTAAATACATATTGTATATATTTGTAGGTTACTGCCTTTTCATATTGTAGGAGCAGACAACAATGTCACATTGACCAACTATGGACATTGCAATTTTGTGTCGAGCAAGCACGCCTGCATCTTTTTCGACGAGGTAAGTCGAGAAGAATTTTAAATATTGGAGCCGTTAGACTTGCTACCAATGTCTCCTCCCTTCGTAGATTAGCTAAAACCGTTGCTTTGAAGCATATTCAACAGAATAAATTCTATTGACTGTTTGAAAGAATTATTCTATCAAATTTGTTTAAAGTTACATACTTATCATAGCAATTAGGTTCTAAAACTTTCATTCATTCATTCACCTGTAAGTTGATTCAATATTGGTTACTCTATATGGTCGTCCATTCATTCACTCCTTCGCTTAGTTTCATGTAATCGTCTATTTCCTTGCTCGTTAACTCACTACTTTATGCCTTTGTTCATTCCAGTCATTAATTCATTCATTGATTTATTCACCCATTCATTCATTAATCCATTCATTTATCTATTATTTCATTCATTCATTCATTCATTCATTTACTTTTCATTCATTTGTTTGTGATGATGTATTTATTCATTCTTGAAATTTTCATTCATTCATTCTTAACTGCAGTAGTAGTGGAAGACATAATTGTCGACTATTGTTTAATTTATTTTAGGAAGCGCAGCAATTTGAGTTACTCAACTACAGTGAGCATGGAACCATCGTTGACAATGTTTTGTATTCTTGTGATTTTTCTGACAAACCTAACAAACACATTACTTCTAGTGGTGCTAGACTGGATCAGAATCCTAAGACTGGCGATTGTAATAGTAAAAGGCCGCCCGTTTATCGCACAACAAAAGGGCATGGAACTGAGAGAATAGCTAACCCATGTGGGTGTAAGGCCAGTGGATCAAGCTTGATAGGTGGCAGTGGTGCAGGATGGGAAGGAACTGCTGTATTGCATCACGGGAGTTTTATCAAGTTTGGATGTGTACATTTTGTTTTTAGCATAACTGCAGCTGCTACTAAGAAGTTTGCTCTTGGCGTGCAGTCCAAATAGATGGCAGTGTTTGAATCCCAACATATAATTGAGATGAATTCTAAAGGAAGGTGTCAGCCAATTGTCTTTTTGATTTTTGCCGCATATGTCGCGTTTTCAAAGATAGCATTTTTGGTCTAGCTTTTTCCTTATTCTATTCACCTGACGACAAAACCAAGCAGCAAATCTGGCATTGGAAACATATAATGTCACATTTCTGTATAGAATTTGCAATACTCGCAGTGGCAGATCTGATGCTTTTAATGTTCAAGGTGGGCGTGTGCACATGAATCTAAGAAGTAATAAAAGCAAGGCAGACCTTCATCTAAGTGCATGCGTCATAGGAACTCAATTCCATGACCGTGGGAGTTTCTGCTGATGAGTTACTTGAATATGGCAGGTCTGATAGCCTCTAACAGGCATTGCAAGAAATTTCCACTTTGTTTGTACTTGTTTCATTGTTACATCATATTCTATGTGATATAGCTGCCGTGATTAAATTAAATATACTCATTTATTGATAATATTAAACATTTTCTTCAAGTACTGCTCTTTTTAGTTACAGTTTTGAACTCTTATAATAATTCATAGACAAAATGGTTATTATCAGATCCACAGCAAATTGAATCATCATTTAGTGGACACATTTCATACTTGCTATTCACACATCTGTCTGATGTTCCATGTCTGTTGTGTACAATTGGGCTGGGACCAGACCAGCATTCAGCGTAGTACGTCAGACCAAATTTTTTGTAATCTTTTGCTGCGGCTTTCTCTGCGCAGTGGCACAATATACTAGGAAGGCAAATGTATTGTCAATTGCTATGTACTAAACACTTGTAAAATTGGTATATTATTCATCGTTCGCTAATGACTTCGCGTGGCTGTTTTCATAGTTATAACGTCCTATATAAGTCATTTCTAGCGTCTTATGTCAATATTCAGTGTTCTAAAATGTGGATGACTTAGAGTTTTTAATACTAACCAAATTTAGCTCTAAGCACATCTTCATATGCTGGCACATAGGCAAGAAATAAAGTTTGTAGCTCTTAAACAAGAGCATGAGCAACATGGATTTAGGAGTAAGTATTAACATTCAATATGCTTTCGATCCTCCACCCATGCCATGTAGATTTATCAGATTCCAAATTGTAATCCCGTTATCTAGTACTAGCTGGAAACAACAGTTTTGTGAAGACATTTGCTAGAGTAGAGCAGTTACTATTTGCATGCACGATTCCCCTTTTGGTATCATTGGTGTTTTGATGTCCCAGGACAGTGATTCTCAAGTAGTAGGGTGAGCCCCCCGTTGAGGTGCACCATGTAATGTTAGGGATGCGTATAACCCCTGAGAATAGGTGTACTTGCACAGTTGTTATACTGTAGGTCTTATTTATAGGGAAATAGTTTCTCTTCTTATTGGGGGCCTTTGCAAATGATATTTGAGAAGCCCTTCTACATAAAAAACACTTAAAATACAAAAAAGTCTCATAAGATATTAAACATTTTACGTACTCATCCAGTGATTGTTGGTAGTTTCTCCAATCAATAGTGAACCCGACATGACCATTTATTGGATCTCTGTGGTTGTCCAAGAGTTCAGGAAACAAACGATCGCCCATTATATCATTGAAGCACCCTAGTGCTTTCATCTTGTGACCACATTTTTTTTCTAATATCGCTGAAAGCAGAATGAAATTGGTATTGTGTTGCTTTTAAATGGGCACAGCACATATGTGGAGTTTAGAAGGAATGGTAAGTAAACAAATTATGGGATTTGAAGCTCCATGAGTACAAGTTGAGATGAATATGGAAAGAAAGACAGCAAAAAGCGGGGAAAACTATACTATAGCTACTATAGTACATCTAGTTATATGTATGTATATATATATATATATATATATATATATATATATATATATATATATATATATATATATATATATATACAGGGTTCATACGGTCAGGAAAAATCAGGAAAAAAAGTATTGTTTTAAGGGCAGTCATGAAAAGTTAGGAAATGTTGCTAAAACTTGACGAAAGTCAGAAAAAAGTCAGCAAAATTTTAGCAGTCAAATGAATTCGGTGATGCCCAATTGTGGAATTATATCGATGTTCAATGTTCATTGGTCAAGTTTAAAATGCAAACATGTAGTATGAAATGCAAATACACAATCTGTAATTCCAAAATGTCATGTCATAAAGTGAGAGTGAAATTCAACCATGCAGAATGCGAATCCGGACTGCTAATGCCATCTCACATGCATTGCTCCAAGGTTTAGATTTTGATTATCTCGTATGTAGCTGCAGGTTGCGAGTGCCGCGGAGGGTATGGGGGTGTGACCTCCCAACAGATAATAGAGCAATTTGTAGGGCAATTGCATTCCCTTCGCAAGGTAGCAATGATGCGAATAAATCCTGCTGTATATACACTCCAGAACATGTTCATACCACAAGAAAAAGACCAACGAAGACACCAATTTTTATCGTATATTGTAAAAGGGGCTTTTCCGGAAATATAGAGGGCATGTCTTTGAAAATTTCTCCTGGGGGCCAGCCCCCAGATACCCATTATCTCTCTTCCCCTGTTTCATACCACTGTGCTTGAAGTTAGGGTCCATAATAGCCGTACCCTCTCTTTATAGACTTTCTTGCTACTGGCCTGCTTTCCATCAGGCAAAAGTAAGGCTTCCTCCATTTTGAAGAAGCTAGTACCTTCTATTTAAGTTCCCTTTTGTGTGCAGACAGAAGTCACTAAAATGAGTACACGTTTTTTTCATAAGAAAGTGGTTTATAAGGAAGTAGTACCCGTTGCTCAAAATGTTGAGAAAGTTCAGTACTGGATTTTTGAAGCCTAAGAAAGTTTGTAAGAGTGCATTTCATGAGTAATTGAAATTTATCGTTATTATCAGATTGAAAATTAGACGGCTTTTCTTTTGAGAATATTGGACCACAGTTCATTTTCCGTTACAGAGTATCACTCAAGTTTATGCATGTATGAGGCAGGTACTAGACATTGTCAGAGTGTAAGTTGAAGGTATGACTGTGCAACTCATCATTAGTGTAGTGCAAACTGACTACTTTTCATATATCCTTGGTATCAGTTATAGTCATTGAAGTTATTTGGCATATTGATGATTGCAAAGGGTTTCTGGATTGTCGAGGTTTTCATATTTGCTTTCTTGATGGAGAAAACAGTTGACTAGAGAGGCACCTTTTTGCACCCAAATTGGCAAAATTTGTTTAATTTCTTACTTTAAATAATGGATCAGTGGCATCATTTGTAATGCCAGATGGTCAAGAAAAATAATATGTATTCCTGATATGCAGTCAGGAAAAATAACTTCATTTTCAAAAGAAGTCAGGAAAAAGTATTTGGTAGAATGCGTATGAACCCTGTTATAAAGTAGAAGTTTATATATAGATAGATGGATAGATATACAGGAATTCCATATTGCAAATTAGCTGCACCTGCCTTTTTGTCTTGTCATGTCTGTCATAGCCATATTTGAAGCTGCGATTTTCAATACTTACATTTTGGTGTACAGTTTTTGAACTTGACGTCATCTATTGCAATATCACTGAGAAACGCCTCTCCCCTTTGCGCCTCGAAAATAACCTAGCATGTGATAGTACACAATTAATGAGGGACTTGGGAGAAAAGTACGAGCTCTCTGATAGAATTTACTGCGTCTTTAGCAGACAATACTAAAATAATGAATAGTATATGTCAGAATAATACTTACATGACATCAAACATAGAGTAAACAGAAAACTACATCGATACACATGACTGGCATTATTAATTGATTCATTATCATAATTTTTCGAACACTCCTCGATCATTTGATAAAAGTTTGCCCCTATTGCATTCCTATCCGTCTCCAATTGATGAGAACTCCTTAGAAAGCCTTGACCTTGCAGCAATAGTTACAGTTAATCTCACAATTCTTCTAAGGGAACATTCATTACTTCTGCCTCAGGTTGATGGCGAAGAGAAATTGGTTGGGTAAATGAGTTTTTGGGCATCCTTAAGGTTGAGTATATAATTTTTTTGCTCCTCAAAGGTTTGGTAGCATATATTTAATAGCCCTATATTGATTGGGTAGCTATAACTTTTATAGTGGATAAGGCTGGGTTACAGAAAAATCTGCCCAAGTAAACATTTATCCCAACCTGAGGCATTACTAATGAACAGTCCCTAGTTCAAACTTTTCTTGTTCCTTGGCTCAGGGCATTGGTTTTGACAGTTTGATCTTTGATATTTACAGAAGTTTTATGACTAACTTTACCTTGAACGAAGAGTTGCTTGTGATGTTGATTTTACCCTCGTGCCATTGATTTCCTTGGTCTCCAGATTTCTCCCAAAGTAAAGATTCTATCCCACTTGCTACTTTGAACACCCTCAGTGACCCCATATAGGATCCCCACATGTGATACCAGAATGACATGCATACTTTTCCAGCTGCAGCCATTTCTCCACTCAAAAGCCTTGCTTTATCACCAGTTTGGGCCGGTGACGATGACTCAACATAAAGATACTGCCCTACGATGAGGTGATATTACGCATTTAATATAGGGACTCTGTACAAACACGGTCACCACGATATTTTAATTCCGCTTAATTTACAGTTTGTAGTCTTATCAACGTAGAACAAACCATTCTGATAATAAGCCGACTAACGAATATAATATAAACAAAACTAGTATGAGGCCTTCGATAATAAGTTTTATCATCAAAATTAAAAAATATGCCGTCATTATTTGCAACAATTTGCAGCTTTTTATTTTTCTCAACCCATTATTTCTTCTATTGATACATGTACTCCCTGTTACTGTCATAGCTAAAATGTGACAGACTTGCTTGATAGAATCTTAATTTTTTTGATTCTGTTAGACAAACAGAGTACTTGTACATACTTACTCATTGCGTATTTGAGCGTTCTTTCTCTGCTCTTTCAGATAATTCGCAGTTACTATAGCGTTGTGTACTAATCATGTAAATTTGAATTTCTTATTAATCTGATTTTCACCTTTACTATGATATTCAACAAGCACACACACACACACACACACACACACACACACACATATATATATATATATATATATATATATATATATATATATATATATATATATATATATATATATATATATGTAAAGCTCTGTGTTTGCGTTTTCTCGTATTTTGTCATATCGTATTATGCGTCGTGGTATGGTGTGTTATGGGAGTAGAAGCAGTATAATAGCTAATGTTACATCACCTGTGCCTTTTGTGTGATCGTCTGTGGGTCCAGTATTTCCACTAGGAGTTCTACCAGAGTAATGTTTCCAAGTGAATCGTTCAATGTTCGTTTGGCCATTACTCCAGTGGCACCAATCGTTTCCATCAAATTCACAATCGTATGGACCTAGCAAAAGTCAAAACGCTTTGAAGCAATACTAGAATAATATCCATGTTTAATGTTAAGATTTGAGCATTCTTGAACATTATCTTACCTCACATTTCCTCTCTCAAATATGATTTTACATGTTGGCAAAAGAAGCTGAGTCGTTGTTTTATGAGAAACACAAGCAAAAATAACACAAGGTCTTTTCCTTTGTGCGTTCATATCTAGTGATGTAAACTGTTATTATGATTGTACTTTATAGCAGGGATTTTGTAAGGAAATTTTAGAACTGCACATAAAATCCAGTGGTGTTTTGTTGAAGAATAAAATTTTGGTTGCAGATGGGATTGAACTCCCTGCTTTTAGCGAAAAGAATAAATAAATGTTACTGGCTCTGACAATTCCATTTCTGGTTGCGTTTCGCCTATCATTTTATAGCCAAATGTACCATTTTTACTGCTGTTTACTTTCTTACACCCTAGACGACTACATAACCAACTTTTGAATTGCACAGTTTTTTCATTAGAACTGCATAAATTTTTTCAGAACTGCACATTTTTCGTGGAACTGCACGTCAAGAAAAACTTTCATTATAGCTGCTTGTTACGTTTTCAACCATGAAAAATACATTGATTTTGCATACTTTCCTGAGTTTCAGTAATTCCTAAGATAGTCATGTATACCTTGCTGTAGATCACAAAATATGGAAACCAAGGAACGGCGAATTGAAACAAAATGGTATGATTTTCATTTTTTACCTAAACCGCATGTTTGTAGGTAGCATGTGCTGCTTGACACGGCATCTCCATTGCAGGGCGCTCCTCCGTATCTTGGTGCTGGATCGTTGCATTCTCTCGTTCGGCTCCTCTTGCCATCCCCACATGTTGTACTACAGCTTCCCCATGAAGACCAACGACCCCAATGACCACTGACGGGTGCTGTGGCAGAAAACAAAGTGCATTCCTTCGGCTTGTAAATTATAATTGGAGCCGCAGTTATAGCTTGAGACCTATTTCACTGCGTTCCGTTAGATCAGCGTTTACATAGTAAAGATTTAGCTTCCTAAAAACTTTTTAAACGAGCCGTGCTCAATGCAATTTATTTATGACAAATCATACTAGAACATAGTTCTAGCTCTTTTGGCAATCTCTATTTACGAATAATTACAAAAAATAATAATGCACCTATAGAGCGCTAAAATCTATAAACACATATTCTGCATCGCTGAACACAACAACGTTAGAAAAAGCCAACAAGAATGATATATGTCAAAATAGTTGCAAAAGTATGAAGAAATATCTATATATGAAGGTACATATTGTCAAGCTAAGTGAGTTATATTAATTTGCAACGTATCTTTTTAAACTGGAAAATGATGCTGGGATGATATCAGAACGTCGCTCAGTGCATATTTACTGCTAATAATTAAAATTAGAAAGAAATATCATTGCTAGCAAGGGCCAAGTAGCCTCTCAAAAACTATTAGAGAAGGGACACTTTTTTGTTCACTGTTTCAAAGCTTGGCTCCACGAAGTGAGAAGGATTGCTGCCCGCTGCAGCTTAAATTTTGTTGTTAAAACTTTTGAAATGTGAATGCAAAGATTGCATTTATTTCAGTTGCTGGCGTAGTCTTTTTATGTCAGTGACCAAATATATTTAGTGTTCCACAAAGCAGTGGCAGTTTTTCAATAAAAATTATGGGAGCGGTTTTTAATTTGCCAAGTAATTTAGTGGCAGCGGAGAATTTGCCCAATCAAACGTCTTTTTCCTTAAAGAATTTTGTAGGAGATTGAAGCTCAGGCATAAATATGTTTTCTCATAAAAAGGTATGTATTTAGCCTTTGGTGTACTATGGTTCACACTCCTTGAAATTTGTGAATTTTTACTGTTTACGTCGTTCACAGCAGCACTCGTGATATGGGAAGAAATCTCTTTTTCGGTATTTTGGGCTTCCTCTGTCTTTAAGGTTTATTGATTTAAAGCTCAGGCCTCCAATCAATTTCGCCCCCTTTTCCTCCAGCAGCTACTGCAGTAGAGGATACTCAACCAGGTGACCAATCATGTTGCTTTCTGCTCTATTCTGACTTGATTCGAGAATTCAATTGGTAATAAAGTTGACATTTGGTGCAATAAGGAGATATATTTGTTCATACCATAGCATTCAGCGTCCGTGCACTTAATGCTCTCTTGTGCCACTCCATATTCATTTACTGACGGGCATTGCTTCATACCCGGATGTGAGCAAAACCTTTGTCTAATTTTGAAGCAAGCAGAATCACACGGGCCATAGTTTGACCATGTGCTCCAAATGCTTTTTCCAGCGTCTATTGAATTAAGAGACAATACAATCGAAAAAAGAAGAATACATTGGTACATATTCTGAAAGGATTAAATTGGAAATAGTACTTAATATGTTTTAAAGCATTGCCTGATACGAGAAATACGACCAGTGTCAACCATAGCAGTCTCATTCTTGATAATCAATATCACATAGCGTGTTCATAAAGCTGATTCTATAATTATGCTAATATATGCAAATTATTGTGAACAGAAAATCATTGAATTTCATTGCAAATTTCATAGTGAGATATTCTACTACTAGATAAAGACAAATCTGCAATAGTGGGTTTCAAAATTTTCAGCCTTAGCATTCCTTGAAGAGATCTTCTACTTACTCCTACAGTCGTACAATGCGTTCAACGCAGTGATGTCACTCGGACTTAACGTGCTCGCTTCTCCAAGATTTCTGTCGCTTCCAATGGCCTTCATCGTTTGCTTACGATTTTTGGAGAATGCGTACTTCCCATAATGCATTATGGTTCCATAGTCGTACTGCGTCCCAAGTAAATCCGCACTTGCGTGGGAGTATTTTTGAAAATTGTGCATTTGATCTAGGGATAGATTGCAATTTATCTGAATCTATACAAAAATTGAATCTATGCAAAAGGCAAGAAGTTGTTCGGAAGCTACACAAAAGTTGCACGGAAGCTGTACAGATGTTATGCAGAAGCTATGCAGAAGTTGCGTGAAAGTCATGCAGAAGTTGTGCGCAAGTTTTACAGTTTTTATTCACAAGTTTTCAGATTTTGCAGATTTCATTTATACAGGTCGTGTGAAAGCTATGCAGAAGTTGTGCAGAAGTTTCCTCATAGTTCTATGCGCTCTAGTATTCATGTAACCGTATTGATGTTTGTTGTTGTTGTTGTTGTTTACTTTATTTTTAGTAGGTTGTTATACCTATCTTATTCAGCTAATTTAAGCCTACTATACATGCCGCATCCAGGCATGGGACCCCTAGTATAACGTCTCTTCCGAAGGATATTGACTGCCCATTATTGTAATGATTCTCAGAGATGCTGGAGAAAGGTGTAGAATCCACCCTTCCTACTATTTTCTATATTAGAGAAAGAAGAAAGTTTTTTGTTGCAGAATTTCTGCGAAGCCCCCTTTTAATAGCCACCAAGAAGATAGAACATATTTCAATTCGTTGCATGGACAAAGATACAATACAGTGCAATACATACAACAAAAGGCGTTGCACTATTGTAATGAGGAATCATTGAAAGAGTTTTCCATTCCTACTTGAGTTGGGACTTGTGCTCTGGTAATTCCATTTTATAAGTAACATATGGCACGTATCAGAGAACATTGCATTATTTAGAGAAGAAATTTATGAGTGCAGATCCGTCCACATAACCCACCCGGAGTTTTTCATTTATCAATGAGAAATTCTGCAATAGTCAAGTAGATGAGTTTAGTTTTGGAAAGGAAGACTTTCAGGAAGATCTATAGTGACAGGACGTTAGGAAAGGAAAAGCTTGGCAGTTGCTTGACAATTAAATGGTTCTATGCAATCTATAGATTTTTGTTGAGGAAAGATGTATAGAAGGCTTACCTGAGTGGATATTTTCCCAAAATATCTCCACGTAATTGTCTCTGTCAGGTCGACTTTGCTCGTGCCAAAATCCTAATGCATGCATGATTTCATGTAATATTGTTGCTTTTTCAAGACAGCCTGTTCCAAGACTAATAGTCTGAGGCCCAACTATCCAGTATGTGCGACCAACATATGAGTAGCAGCTAAAATTATTTGAAAATTCACGTTTTCAAAGCATCAGAGGTGACAATAGAAAAGCATACATGAAAATAGTAAGTGTTTGCATAGGAAATTCATTTTATCCTAGAAAGGAATTCAGGAAGGCTTTAAAACACTTATAAGTGATATAACGCCATTCAACACTTCAAGTTTATGGTATTGAAAGCCATGTATCTTATAATCCTAACAAATGTACTGTGAATAGAGCTTGGAACTAGAAAGCAGATAGATCTGACTTGTAATGTTATACTGCCTTTGTCATATTTACGCTTTACTGTTTGTTCTTATTTACCCTTTTGCATATCCATAAATATTTGCTTTAAAGCAAGCAAGAGCAGTTTGCATTACAATTTCGTTACTTAGTTACCCTTGAAGTCTACGGAAGTTAATCCACTGTGATTCATTGGTATGCAGTCTGAAGGTTAGGCATGTGTTTTGTTCGAACGTTCTCATTGCATCGTGGATCTTGTCTTTGTCAGCAGTCACTGAATCCCAGAAAATAGAAGTCAGTAGTTAGATTGGTTGCTACCAGAGATACAGTTGAAGACTTAAACAGAAGAGGAAACTAGCATTTTTAATTAGCCATATCCTGGTAATGACTTGGTATATACTCAGGTGTGGAGTGGGAGATAATTTTGGGTGGTGGCAAAAGAAATGTGTCAACAATTTTACTTCCTTTTCTGATTCCGTATACTTCATTTTCATACAATAATTGCCTTCCTCGCTGTCATATAGCAACAGTCAAAAAGAGAGAAAAATTCCCTTAAGATGTAAAATATAGCTTCTACTGAACTATAATCTGGTACTTCTAGTCAGGCACGCCGGAGAGGGGGACAGAGGGGAGCAAGCACCTCTCCTGCATTTTATTTGGGAGCAGGGGGAGCAAAAGTGCCTTCTTTAAAAATGCAACAGAATCCATTTTTAGACCTTGATATGATATAGCAAAGATCCAATAAGCTATATAAGTAAGCAATATATGATTAAAAGAGAGAATTATTTGAATAAATATGAGAAATATAGACCATGCTAAAGGATGAAACAAAAATGTCTCAAAGGGGTACCTTGGGTCCCAAAGAGGTGCCTATGCTAGGCGGTGTCGCAAAGAGGTGCCCATACGATTGGGTTCCCTTTTTCTCCTGTTTGCCCCCCTTGTTCCAATTTCGTTTAGGCGTACCTGTTTCTAGTTGATATTAGTCTCAGTTCGACAGTAGAATTTCGGACAGAGTAGATAAGCTTTGCACAAAGGGGCCGTACAAAGTTTCTATACAATATTCCCACCCGCCTCCGCGCCACTGTCCATATTTCTGTTTCGTGATCAAGTAGTACCATGACCGATTCCTACTACGGTATACTTTCAGAAAAGAGCATGAGCTCTTTCTGCAGGGCTCTAATCATAAACGTTCTTTAAAATCCAAAGAAAAAATATCTAAAAAGCCTCCATTCTAACTCCAGATTTACTATGTGCCTCCCACTGGTGGACTTGCACTTTTTTCCACACCTGTCTTTCGATAGTATCGACTGCAGATTGGGTCATTTCTACTGAGAGCAATAGCAACAGCAAGAAAAATAATACCCGGCTTCTAAGCCATCATACCGAACTCGGATGATATCGTATAAGGGACAATTCTTGTCCTCCATAGATAGTTGCGGAATCTTTTTGCATCTCGCTTTGAGTTTCCTGCAGCTTCGTCTACCACTCTATTTGGCATGATATCTCCCTCAAATAAATTGGGCGTATCTGAAGAGAAACCGGACACTTTCAACATTTTACTGTTTGAACATGGAGAATGTGGATATGGATTAATATGGATTAATAATAACGATAATAATAATATCTAATTATTTTCACACGAAATATACATTCAGCCAGCACATGAAACATTGCAACTGAAATATCTCATTGGAAATAATAATTTGACCTTACAATAAACGAGCACTGATCTTCCAAGTATTCGTGTTTCAATTTCTGATTATAGCCCTCCAAATGTCTTTTCAGTTGTTTTTTGAAATTATTTAAATTCATTCTGAAGAATAAAATTAATGGCGTGTGCTGGAGTGTCCTGTGCGCTCTTTAATCTAAAAAGGTATATTTAGGAGAAGAAAGTTGATTAATTTATGTACCTTGATTTATACTTACGAATCTTTCTGCAAGATCTCTTCCTACAGTCATATCATGGCCTTGCTTACACTAGAGAAAATGGAGCTGTTCCGGTTTCTAAAATATGCAAAACTATATTGCCTATTGCTTCTGTGAGAACATTGTACACAAGTATTGTGGAGCTCCATTTCCGTTATTGCTGTTCAGTATGGGGTTGCTGTAGTGTAACTACCATTAATCAGCTCGAAAAACTTCAAAACAGAGCTGCTAGAATTTTGACGGAAAGTATCTTTAATGCCCCTAGTGGACCACTCATTAAGAGCCTCGGTTGGAAAACTATTCGTGAGCTTGCAGATGAGGAATCCAAACTAATTGTGTACAAGTCTATCAATGGGCTCGCTCCATAGTACTTACATGATCTTTTTACAAGAAACTTTTATAGTCTTCGAAATACAGCTATTGACTAGAAGATTCCAAAGAAAACGCCAAAAATGGCCAAAAATCGTTCTCACATCGAGGAGCGAAACTCTGCAATAGCCTACCAACTGAAACAAAGCAGACGCCTTCCGTTTGTGCTTTCAAAAGCAATGTGCAATGAGCTGGGAGTCCTCCTAGTGGTCGGACAGAAGCTGCCCCCGTCTATATCTGCTCGACTCATGCCGCTTTTATGACCGCAAGCGCTTTTTCAGCTTAAGGGTAAGGGGCAGCATTAGTTCCTAGATCGCTGGGGGATTCTCAGCTCATTCATTTTCCATTGTTACTTAATAAAATTAGAGTAGCTTCTTTACTTTGTGCAGTAACTTTTAATTTATAAGTTTTCAGCGGAGGGCCTCTTGAAAATCAGGTAAAATTGAAGAACAACCCTCCTTAACAATTTAGAATGAATGAAATCAACCGAATCGTGCCATACTTACAATGTAAACACGAAACAGTTCCAAACAGTTCCGGAGATAATAACAATGGAGGAGGAATGTGTACTCAATCACAAAAATCCCATTTTCTTCAGTGTTTGGAGCGTGAAATAATAAAGCAAATAAAGGGATCGTTTTTCATTTTCATATCCGTTCTCTTTTGGGTCGGTTGTACTAGGTTCTGCCCGTTTACATTGTAACCATATGGAACCGTTCCTTCAGTGGAGCCAAAAGAGCACGAATTGTGGTTCCAAAATGGAGCGGTTCAAACGATTCTAGTGTAAACGCAAGGCCCATTTGTACCAATTTTGGATCAGCTCCATTTGCAACAGTTCCATTTGGCTCCACTGTAAAGGGGATCCATATTTTCAATAGATGAACGTACGAACATACTGTTATCACAGAAGTCCTGTTGGGAGAAAATTAACTTTATTTTTTCAATTCATTTTCATTGAACTTTAATTTGCAGATTTCAGTATTTCTAAGCTCATAATTTGCATAATGCCTTGGAATCACAATCACTTACTTTTGTTGATCTCTTCAATCTTGTCATAAACACTTTTATCTTCTTCCATTTTCGCTGCAATGGAAGAAAGGTGGGTTAATACATTCAACACCATTGATCAAAACTCGATCGGTCATACTACTCTAGTAGTGATGTGCCGAGATACCTTCTGTTGGAGGGCCTTCTGAACAATTGACAAACTATTGTTACTAAATTGTTACTAAATAAAAAAGTTCACAGAAAATGCTGTGGCCAGCCCTCTTACTGTCTGCCTGGCTAACTTTTGACCAACTTTCTTGCATATTTGAAAATATTGGGGGGCGCGACACCCCCACGAGCCCTATCGGCACATCCCTGTATTCTAGGCTTGAGACAGTCCCACTGCTGTATTTTATGTTGCATATTAAATCATTTAGTGGTAGGAAGTGAATTGAAAAAGCTGGGGAAAGTGAGTTCGTGAAATATAGATGGCGATACTCAGGTGACGGTGTAAGCAAGTACAAAAACAACTTATTTCTTTAATCTTTTTGCTTTGCTCTTTTTTGTTTCTTGCTTACTGAATAGTGTACTCGTGTTTTTGCTGAAAAGCCTACATATATTTTCTTCTTTTTACTTAATTTTTTACTAATTTTACTTCATAGTTTTTAATTATATTATTTCATGCGTAATTAACAATTTGTTTGTTTTTTTATTGAACAAGCCATTTACATGTTTCTTGACTTTCCTTTCTTTTGCTTGCTTTTACTCTTTTGCCCTCTCTTGTTTGCATTTACTCCCTTTTTGTACATTTATTAACTTTGTTACTCATTCACTTTTGCTTTCTTTTACCTTACCTTACTTCTATCAAATGGTCAGTCTTTTGGGCCTATAGCCTCACTCATTCCAACTTTTTCCTCGGTGGTATTCGAACTTCAATCACGTTTGTATATGATTTGGAGGTGGTAAACTATGCTTCAAATTTTTTATCTCAATAATTTGGGGGTTCAGAACAGGTTCCTTTAACGCAAAAACTCAGGGGCAACTGCTTCTCTAGTTCTCAAAACTATCCCCCTGTCAATGGATTTTGTTCCCATAAAATTATCTCTTTTCACAAGAAATTTTTTGTGGTTAAGTTTACTACAAACTTTACATTAGAACTGAGAATTGCTTGAGACTTGAACAACCATGGTTCAAATTGTGATTTTAAGTTGTAAGTATAAAATATGGGGATGTCTTTTAAGCTAAATTGAAGGATCCCTCTTCAAATCAGATGCAACGAAATTGTCGAAGGTTCTTATCGCTTATGGCAAGCATGGCATTAGGAGATACATTTTGAGCCAAAGTAAGAAGCACTGCTCTAAAAGGTTTCCTTTGGGGGCAATACCCCCAAGCCCCAATTCTTTAATAAGCTACAGCAACTGAAGACACTACAGTTTTGCTACTACAGCTGATTAATGACCTTTAACAAGCCTAAGACTATGATTTATACTCAAACACATCTGAATTTCCAATTATAAAAAGGTTTAAATCCTTTGTAGAGTACCTTTAGATTATCCCTTGTCTAGGATTTGCCCCCGAAGTAAATATCTCTTTGAAAACTCTGGAGTTGTTTTCAGATAGGACTATTTTCCTCTTCGATCATAATTTGATTCATTCTTTTGATCTTCCTAAGTCAGTTGATCTAAGATAATAAAAACCTGTTCGTTCCCAAGCGAACTCTGTTCAACCCATTTATTAGAAGGGAAAAATTGTCAACATTCTTGCTGGAAGTCGTACACCGACTTGTCTTGAAAAGAATAAGTGTATTGCAACGACAAAGACTATTGCGTTCTTTACGAGATACATGAAATTTACCAAGACAACCATGAAGAATACAGCAATATTGTTTAGACTTCACTACACATAACAATCGGTATTTTTATGCCATTGACGCATCGCTGAGGTCTTTTTGAGTTGCATATTTTGAAGCTACGGTAAGCACTAGCTGATTACTTTGCTTTCAGGTTAGCGGTATTTGCAAATTATTCACTGTATGAGATAAATCTTATCGAAACAGTTTCTCTTCAGTAATGGAGCACCTACTTTTGAGTATCGAAAAATGGCCCCCCATTGTTAGCTTTTTAAGTATTTCCAAGTCCCCTCTGCTTTTTCTCACCTTCCAATTCTTAATTTAGACTTTTGTGGCTGAAAGTTATTTTATTCTCAGAGTTGGAAATAAGTGAAGTAGAGAATTGTGTGTGGATGGGCAAAAGTAGCTATTAAGCCCCCAAACCCCATTTATTCCAACCCCCACTTATTTGGTACTCCAGAGTATAGAATAGGGTGTCCAAAGTTTTTCCGTAAGGGCCAAATACGTTAATACTGTTTAGATTTCTAGTTCGTCTACATATATGATGTCAATAACATTGTCCTCAATATATACAGACATATATGATATACAACTAGGTTTTCCAAAATTTCTGCGGTCCAATAATAACTGGATGGAGGACTGCATTTGGCCCGTGGGCCGTAGTTTGGACTCCCTTGGTATAGAGCAAGTTAACATTGTCGATGTTTCTCTTTGTTACAACGATTTAGCTTGGTTTTGTGAGCAAAGCTCACATGACAAATGAGAAATGTTTCAGGCTGCAAGATATTCCTAAGAATTGTTAGGTGTTAATCAAGTTCCCTCTAGCTCTTTACTTGCAGAATCAAGAAAAAGTCAAATCTTCCTCCGGCGGTCGCCTCTTTGCATAAAACCTTCCTCAATAGACAAGATCAAAACGAAAGTTTCTATGTCATCCTTCAATTTACATTGCCTCATTTATATTTATCACTGATACTGTAAGAACTTTCTTCCAGTCAGAATTTTAATAAACTTGCAGGCTCTTCCCCTAAGCTCGAATAAACGTAAAAACCCCTCCTCCTGCTCAAAGCCTTGACTTTTTCTGGATGCCGTCTAGTTCCAAGGTGTCTCATTGTTTCGGTGTATATCTTTCAAGCAACAGTAGCAGACGTGATTGCAACAAAACTTTATGAATGCAGAAGGAAAGGTGTGAGGTTGGGGAGTAATTTTCATATTCATTTTTCAAGTTAAGTAGAAATTTTTAAATTCTCTGTCGAATTACGAACACGATGTAGTCTAGAACATTTCAATTTTTAACGTGAAAATATATAATTGAAATCAATGGCATTTGATCAAGCACTTCTATAACTGGAAAGTGCATTTGATAAGAAGTACTTCAAAAGATCTTATTTCCTTGAACAAAAATCTTTGCTGGTGAAGAGTTTCATTAAAATATTGAGTAGTGTTTGCTCCATGGAAGGAGAATGCAGAAGAGTTCATTTGTAAAGCAGGAAATACGTTGAATTACTTACTTGGTGCAGTAGAAATGGCTTGAAACATAGCCAGTATGCAGACGATGGATATAAGAATTCGATGCCTTTCTGTCTTAGTTAGTCTAGACATCATTACAGCTTGCCAGCTCTGATTCTGGTGAGACTGCAAACGCCTGGCGTTGGTTCTTTTATAGTCGTCTATGCAAATAGTAATTGAATGCAAGAAAGTGGCTTTACAAATATTATCGCACTCAAAAGTCACCGTAGGTCTTTTATTGTCGAGCAGCTTCATTCAAATTATTCGTGTTGCTATGGACTAGTGAGCAGGCAGAAGTAAAATCGAGGAGAATCTTTGTGGTGTACAATGTAGTAATGTTTAAGGATTCGATACTTAAATACGAAAAAGATTTTCTACTACAATACACAAAGGCAAATTGACAGACTGTTAATCCTATTTAAGGTTCTTCTAACGAATTAAGCCTGTATTCAGAATCTTCTTGTTACCAAAGCCTGTAAATATGCTGCTGATTCAAGCTCAATATGCTATATCTGATGTGACGTGAAATATAAACACTTTGCAAAGTTAAGCTAACTTTTCTGCTGGTCTTAATTCTTCCATTGAGCTTTCTTTCGTTGCTAGTTGAAATACTCAGCTACTTGCTAAGAAATATCATAATAATATTGGACCAGTCTGTGAACTTTTCTTTTGGTGGCCTTTTGTTTCTACCTATAAACCCAAGAGCTATCCAAATAGTGGTATACGTTAGTAATTGGCTTTTGGATAACTATGTGATAATACTACGTAATAAAAATCTTCAAAGTATTATTTTACAAGTAAAAGATATCACTTAAAGTAGTGTCTCGCATATAAGAAGCAAAAATTTAAGAAAGTCAGAACCTGATTCTCAAAGCAATACCTTCTTTTATAAGAAGCTGGTGAAGATCTAAGACAATTCATGTCTCATATTTCAAAACATATATATATATATATATATATATATATATATATA
>OLMO02000262.1:15718554-15734438 GCA_900291935.2 Cassiopea xamachana
GGGGGGGGGTCTGAACAAACGATGAAAATTGCATTTCGAGTTATGCCCCACTGCACAAAAAGATGTCTACTTTATCTATAATTGAGGCTACTCTATCTCAAACTGAGGCTGTATGCAAAGGTTTACTTGAATTGGGCTAGGAAGAAAACTGATGTCAACTTTCAGCCTCTTATGTACCTGCAGTTTGGCTGAACTGTAGCAGATTTTGCTTTATGAAAACACTGGGAACATTCAGAATTACACGTAGAAACAAAATTCCAAAGCGGGTTACAACACTCTGATTATCATATTTCATTATCAAGTATCTTCTTTATTTCAATGCAAATCAATCTTTGTGAAATATTGAGATAATGGAAGTCAAAAGAGTTACTCAGTACATGGTACCATACTTTGCTAGTATCACGTGTTATATACATGATAAGTTATCACGTGTTGGAAAGAAGAGCATCACATGATCTCATAAACATAATTCTTTTGTGCTTGGCCAATGCATAAATTATCATTTCCCGAGCAATGATTATGCTCATAGTTACCATTGATGCATTCATTCGCTTCTCCGTACTCATCATAAGGAATCGTGTTGTTTCCACTCCAGCATTCTCCATAGTATTGCAAACCGAGGTACTTGTAATGTTGTTCTTTTGCCAGTATTGCACATTCACAAAGCAAGCTGTCAAAATAAACGATGGAGTTTTTAACCTGTAGCAATTATCTCATCATCATCATCACCATAGTAGTAAATTGAGTGATAGCAATATGAAAATGATGATGACGATGATGATGATGACGATGATGATGATGATGATGATGATGGTGATAATGATGATGATGATGACGATGATCTACGAATTTAGCACGACACCAAAAATCGAGAGCCTGCATGGCCTCGGATCAGTGACACAATGAACTGCAAACCTCATGCCTGACAGCGACAAAAGAGGAAGAAGAAGAGGAAGAAGATGATGAAGATGATGAAGATGATGATGATGGTAATGGTGATGAAGATGCTGGTGATGATGATGATGATGATGATGATGATGATGATGATGATGATGATGATGATGATGATGATGATGATGATGATGATGATGATGATGATGATGATGATGATGTGATCGTGGTGGTGGTGATGATGATGATGATGATGATGATGATGTGATCGTGGTGGTGGTGATGATGGTGATGATGATGATGATGATGTGATCGTGGTGGTGGTGATGATGGTGATGATGATGATGATGATGATGATGATGATGATGTGGTGCTGGTGATGATGATGTGGTGGTGATGATATGATATGATATAATATATGATATGATATGATATGATATGATATGATATGATATGATATGATATGATATGATATGATATGATATGATATGATATGATATGATATAATATGATATGATATGATATGATATGATATGATACGATATGATATGATATGGTGGTGATGATGGTGGTGATGATGATGATGAATAGGCCATAAGATCAACAAAAGTTCTTCCGCTGTATATTATCATTCGTCTACCACTGGTCACCCTGTATCCCCCGCGGACTTTAGTTTTATTAGTAGCACCAGTAGCAGGATAGATCTATTAATTCATAAGAGTTTACTAATCCTTAGAGACCGTCCAACCCTTAATTCCCAAACTTCCTCTATCCAACTCACGCCTTTCTTATCTATTTACCTTTGAACTTGACCATGGAATTCATGTTCTACTCCTCCCATTCTTATAGTTCATTGATTTACCCTTTAGATGGTTGTTGTTGTTGCTTACTATATTTCCAGTAGTCTGTTATACCTAGCTTTATCAGCTAATTTAGGCCTACTATGCATGCCGTATCTAGGCATAGGACCCATGGTTTAACGTCCCTTCCGAAGGACGGCGGAGTGAGCTGTTTTGGTCGTTCATCTGGAAGATTGCCCATCCAGTTGCTGAACGTACACAGCCATGCTTAACTTCAGTTAAGCTGATGGAACTGGTTGGACCGCTTGGCCACTCACCCCAATTGGTCTTCCCTAAGTTCCCCGTGTTTATTTTGTTTATCATTTACTTTCCTTTACTTTCGTATGAATTTCCATATCGTGGTACTTTATTGCATTTATGATGCATCCCTACAATTATGATCCGAAACGTCTGGACTAGTCTTGAATAATGGAAATGTCTTAACAATAGCCTGGAAATGTGTTAATTGAAAAGGTCCACCATTTCATCTTCTTAGCTAAGCAGCTAACTTAACCATCCGCTGCCACAATATTTGTCTAGTTTCAATACAGCCTCTGAAAATACTTATACACCGGTGAATGTATCTACGTCATGCAATATTATTTCATGTCTATACAAGTCATTCCATGTTTATACCATCCACTACAATTCATCAAAAATCAAAATCAATTGAATCCCGAGTACTGTTCTCCTTAGTTTTGTCTTTCTTCTTATTTATTATTTTTGTGTCTATTATTTATCTCACTTCACTGGCCATAGGCAGTCAGCATATATTTTGCTCCCCATAGTGTTTTGCAGTTTTTGTATACTAAGTTACCGTATGATGTATTGTAATTGCTTACACTGGAAAAACAATCAATTTGATAGCTCCACTTACTTGGAAATGGAGGATTTATAATTTAGCCAGTCAATCAAATGGCCATCATTTCTGTAATTAACCAGCTGTACAGGTAGAGTACGCTCGTGCATTAAATCATTGTAGCAGCCAATACTCTGCATACGGATGTGGCAAATATCAGCTAGTTCTGTAATTGGGAGAAAAACGATAGGAGAATAATATTTCATTATCATCAGATAGAGGTGATGAACTAATAATTTCAACTGCTTGTTCTTGCGAAAACACGAGATGCTTCGCTACGAATTTTCAGTTTTCAGTTTTTATTTAAAAATCTCGTAAGATTTCTTCCAAGTATTGCGGTTCGGAAGGCCATTAAACCTGAAAGAACACCGAATATAAGCAATGAGTATTATATAAAACTCAATACATATGTAACTACGGTACTCTGTGCTTTTAAAATACATGCATTTTGAGGTAGCAATTGGTCCCCCTTTGCGCTCTGGTATGTGCATGCTTCGACCACAGTCACATTACGCTCTCGACTATTCGAATACTCAAGGGTGAAATAAAAGCTATTCGAGTTAGCGAGAGTTCGAATTTCCAAGTAATCGAGATTTTTGTAAAATCTTGCAGCATTCGAGTTATCGAGGATGTAACGTATACAAAAAAATACCCTTTGCTAACCCCTTTCCCCTCCTGGACTCGTGCCCCATATTGTATTCACAAGAAGTAAATAATTGCTGTTTCAGCGTTACGAAAGCAAAGAGAGAAATGAAACTTTGACATTTTGTTCAGCAGCATAGGAGATAGTTAAATGCTATGAAATTCTTAAAAAAAGAACACAAAAAAGTGATTCATATTTTACTTGATTTGCATTTTCCATTTTCTTCCTCAATGTCATCAATTGCAATTTCATTCTCTGGAGAGTGTGTTGTAGCTCCTCCGTTTTGGCTCTTCTCTGCTTTAAAGATGATCTAAGATTTGAAGAGATCCTCCATCAATAAAGGTTTCAGGCAATGGGATTGCTACAAACAGCAGATATCTTCAAAGAAAAGAGACTGTTGCTTGGATCCAGCGTAATGACACTTTTTGCAGGTCACAGATCTCTGTCACACTGCCATTGGTGCACTTTGGAGACCATCATCAAAATCAGGTCTATCTGGCCTATAAATGACATATTTCGTGTTTACTCTTGAGACGTTTTTATGGTTTTATGAGTTGAATCTTTCGTGTTATCTGTTGAATCAGTTAAAGAAATTGTCTGGATAACAAAGGTAGTATTTTCTTCATACATTGGGAAGGGGGATATCTGTTTGCAAAATTGTTCATCATGGGGCCATTGACATGGTGAAGTATGGCATCCTAAAACCGGTTGCATTAGTTCCATTTGATATAGAAGATAACAAGAGGCAAATAGAAAGAATAAAAATAATGATTTGTACCTCAAAGGGCCTACTCGCTGGTATCGTCACTTTCGCAGACTTCCACGACCTTCCTTGGTTGCCAGATTTCACCCATAGCTCACTCTCACGACGTGCCAAAAACTCTTTTGAAAAGACCCGCAGTGAACCACCTTGAGAGCCAGGCATATGGTACCGAAACTTCATGCATACATATCCACTAGCAGCAGTCCGTTGCGGCCTACTCAACAATTCTGCAAATCTCTTGGACCCATTTCCGTTTGCGTATAAATATCGCCCTATATGTAAAGCAGTGGTTGTTTAGTCCGAATTCCTGTCCCGTTTGCGTTATACCTAAACTCATTTCAGCTCTCTTAGCTTTTTGGTCATGTTGCAGGAAAAATTACTAAAATAGCAGCGGATTCTCTGAAGTATTGAATCATAGGCCAAGTTCCTTCTCTTCTTTTAAATGGTGTACGCTCGTTCAAGAAAAGTTGCTGAATTAATAAAAAGCTTTGCCAATGTGTGTCCTAACAAGACAATCTTCTTCAAAGATCCAAATTTTAAAATGCTTTAGGCCTGGACGGCAATCATCCCATTTTGATGGCCCTTGCTGATTATTCGACTGTCGTTTAAGGAAAAGAACCACTGCTATTGGCAAAACTTTTGCAACTATTTCCATTTCTTTTTTGATTAATATTTCCTCTATGCGAATGTGATATTTTTCAGGCTGATCTCAGAGATTTGCTTTCCTAAGATTTTACTTCCACTTACATTTTATCTCGGCAAAAATGTCCCACCTTATTCGTTGCTATTGTATTGCAGAAAATTTGTGCGTTTTTTCTGTTTATAGTATCAAGGGACCAAGAAGCATCCAGCAACATCACCTACCTGTTTCAGAGGCTTGAGAACTTTTCATCCACGTAAACCCATCGTTTGTAGATGCATTTTGCCAATCACACCTCTCCCCAGCTTCAAATTTGCATTGCAGTCCTGTTGACATAAATTTGAAATTTCTTATTGCCCATAAATACCAAGCCGCTAATGTTCCTTTTCTTGGCTTCTGATTTTCAAGCAAAAACATATTCATCCTCAAATTTTGTTTTATTTAAAATTTCGCTCAAATCTAATCCTATTATATTGCACATTGATTAGAAGACTATGTTTTACAGTTTGATAGAGTTTGATATCACTAATTGCGTAGCCCCTAAAGATTAACTGTAGAACTCGCTTTTCTCATAAAGATTTGTCATAATGCTACCTCAAATACAAGAATCATATACGTTTCAACTGTTACTTACTTGCTGATGTTATGCCAATGAAGAGCAAACTTAAGTAGTAAGATACAAAAATAGCCATTGCTTCAACTCTTCTTCCTGGAGGAAAATCAAAATTTCGATTGCAAGAAGAAATTATTTATGCTTGCACTATCTTATGCCAATATTTATTTACATGTATTAATCAAGTAAATTTCTTAATTTGCAGTTTAAAATAGAATGTTGGCATCATAGTAGATAAACGGCTGGTTGCGTTTACCTGGTAATGACTTTTTACTAGATAAGGTAATTTTTCAGCACATATAGATTATACTAAGGTGATTTGTGTGATAAAATTACTTTTTTGTTGTCCTTCTTTTATTGCTAGCTAAATTCACTTTCTTGTGCTTCTGTTATGAAAAAGACTGCTTGCAAAATTTGCAGTGTGATGATAGTAGAAAGCTCTTGAAACTTAACGAACACATTCGCAATACGACACTCGCTTATTTTTCAATTAGTTTCATATGTTCATACAGAAAATGGTATGGAAATGTTTTCGTATAAACACAGCATAATGTAAACGGTATAGTATTTTCTTAAACAGTAGTTCTCATTTGATGCCGGATCAGGGATGGTGGCATGCATTTTCCAATGGTGGGGCTGACACTTCCTATGAGGGGCTAAAATACAGTTACTAAGGTACTATAAGTGGCAAAAATATCCGAAAAAATAGCTTTTAACCTTCAGGCGGAGGGCTAGCTTGTTTCTACGGGGGCTATTACCCCCTAGTCCTCCCTTAGCGTCACCCCTGGAAAACCTTTCAGTGTGGACGGTAGGCTAAAACGGAACATTTCCATACCGTTTTCGTATAAAAACGGGACCTAATTTATAGTGACAACTTCTTCATATTTATGCATCTGATTGTTTTCACAAAGATTAAGATTCTATTCGTTCTCATATGATTTAGTCTCCTTCTAACAAGCAGGAGCATTTTAGTCTTGAAATATGCTCTAATTGGGCCTTTCAGCTAGCTGTTACTGTATTGCTGTCAATTCTTATGAAAAGAATTCAATCCATAAATATAGCAAGGTTGCAATTGTAAATCAGTCGGTTACTCCCCAAGATTCTAACATGAAATGCATGCTTGCATGTACTACCTTTACCGGGGCCAGATGCATACGAAAAAGTGCGTGTATGGAAAAGGACATTTGCTAACTTGCGGCTCCGTAGGTTATAATGCGCAGCGGCGGATTTATTGTTATCAACAAAGTGGCAGAACGAAGCCTTGACGATACCTGTTAGCTATGAAAAGCTTCCAGACATTAGTTTCTTTCTTATTCTAAAAATACAAACATGGCTTTGATACAGGCTAAATGTTGAAAGGCTATGAAAAATCTGAAAAACTGAAAGATAGTGCTCTTAAAAACAAACGAGCTGTTATTAATTGCACCTCTGCGATGGACATTTATTTCCTTATCTCATTACGGAAGGAGAAAAGTTCTCAAAACTTCAGACTAAACATACTGGTAATTTTCTTTGCGCTAAGATAAAAGTTTTCATATCAAAATGTAGCGCAAAAATTGGTCTTTCAGCATCAATGATTACTTTTTTGATATCATGTACGAGCCAAGTACAATATTGCAGATACTACAGCATACCCTTGTGCGATCATATGAATGCTGGACTGAAGCACAAGTGGATTTTCCTAGCGGTCGTTGTTTTCAAATTGAAAATGCTGTTCGAAACTTGAAGAAAACATAGGAATAAGTCAAATAACGAAATTATCAATAGTTAATTGGGCTATTATCATGTATCCTTTTTTATTTTTGCTAACATGTTTGGCCACAGAACGCAAACAAGAAGAAATCTGCTGAGAATTTTCCTTGCGGCCTCTTAATAACAATAGGCTTCGCAGGTGAGTGAAAAGCTATAGCAAATGTCCAAGCACTTATTCAAAGGTGGCAACATAAAGCCCAATTTTCAATATACTGGTAATTAGTTTGGGGCTGATGTAACAAACGTGAAATTGGCTAACTCAAAATAGTGACGGATTTTCAAGAAAAATTCAGGGGGGGGGGCAAAATGGCTTGATTTGCTGAGTATCTTAGAAAAAACGCAAGTACTCGAGAAATACTTGGGAATACTTATCGGTTACACGTGTTCATCATGATAAGAAGTGTACAACAAAATCGAGGCTCAAGCAAAAAGGTGATTTTCTTACTAAAACGTCGTGTATTTGCCCTTGGGTTTCACTACTTTTGCCAAAAATTTGTCGATTTGATGGCACCCGGGAGGCACTTTGCCCCCCTTGCCTCCTAATAGCCACTAGTGACTGAAACAATAGCTATAAACTATAAAACGTAAGACAATGGTCAGCCCTTTGTAAATACAGCATATTACAAAATCTACGCACTCTTTCCTTTGTTGTTGTTGCTGTTGTATACTTTATTTTGAGTAGGCTGTTATACCTAGCTTATTCAGCTAATTTAAGCCTACTATGCATGCCGCTTCCAGGCATGGGACCCCTAGTTTAACGTCCTTTCCGAAGGACGGTGGAGTGAGCTGTTCATCTGGAAGATCGCCCATCCAGTTTCTGAGCGTACACAGCCATGCTTAACTTCAGTTAAGCTAATGGAACTGGCTGGCCCGCTTGGTCACTCACCCTCAAGCATTGAGGACGGGTTGGGTGGTAGTCAGAGCATGATTTGGCCCAGGGACCGGAGGTTGCTGACCTCTGGTGTAGATATACCTAATTCAGAGGCACATCCGCGTAGTATGTGAAATATGTACAAAAAGAATAACGCAAGGACACGCTTGTCTTCAAAGTAAACCTTTTGGTTTGAAATCTTCACCAGTGAAATATCAAATTCTGTTTAAGAGTACCATTTGTAATTTCCATTGTTGTTTAAATCTGTTATTGAGAACTCCGCTTGAAGTGCACAGCTTTGGCTCTCAACATTCTTCAATGGGTAAACTTTATTGAAGTTTTTAAGGTGCTTCTGTATCATTTTTGATATACCAAATCAAACTAATAAAAAGTAAAATACTATTTGCTTGATCTGCTACCATTTCTAGCATGAAGCATTTGAGAAAAGTAGAGCAATAGTTTATACAGGAACAAACCTTTGATTTCTCTGTTCCTCCAATCTTGAGTCTAGCTCCAACAACAACAGGAAAACATTGCAGTTTCTAAAGACATTTGTCTCTCGAACACGACAAGACAAGCACGATGTTTTGTTTTAATTTCTTCCTTTGAGATAAAATACACAATCTGAGGTATGACTTAGGCATATGTTTCTATTACCTGACACTCCTCAGAGGAATCTTGTAACAATCGGCAACCTAAAAGAAGCAGGTTCCGTGAAAGCTGCAGAATTCAAAGAAACTGACCGAATACATTCACTAGGGGGAGGCAGCAGAAAGGACATGTGTTCATTCTGAGAGAGGACTGTTTTTTAATAAAATATTACTCCGATATTTCTCAAAAACATGCTAATTTGAACATTAATAGTCTTTGAAAATAGTCACAGTTACTGAAATAACCTTGCTATTGTTAATGAGGAGCTAATTAAATTGAAACATTTAGCAAAAGGAGTTATATCACACATCAGCCAATAACACTTACAGTCATTCGTTCATGCAAGGTAATATCTTGATATTTCAAGAGTTAACTACCAGGAAAAGTAACTTTTGTAGTAGAAAGCGGTAACTGTAATTTTTTGAAATTCATAAGAATTCTAATTATACAGCTTTGAGAGGAGGTGTAATTGAGAGTGGGCTTATTACTATGTAGAGTGCTTTTGCGATCAGTTGAAATGTCTTGTTTCAAATCCATTAAAAAATTTAATTTTTCTTATGTAATTCAAGTTGCTCCGCAAATATTTCGAACTGCTTATTATCTACATCATCTTTTGCTCGACTAGCACCAGATTCATGCTTTTAATAGCAGTTCAATCAACTTTGAGGCAATTTTTTTCCTCCGAAATATATTGAACAAACAAAGCAAAATCTGTCGCTTCTAGTTTCAAATAAGCTGCAATTGAAGAAAGGTTTCTCATATTCAACACAGGCTATGAAAGTCATCCTTCTACTTAGAACTTAGCTAAAAAGGGCATTTTATAAGTCTTCAAAGTACTGCCGCCTGACTCTTGTAATATTGAATTACCCCAATTATGACTAAAAAATTCAGTGCTCGTTGATAATATTGACATTGCAGCTTTATATGAGAACATCATAATACAATAGTTTAGTTTTCATTACTGTCAGCCCAAAAATTTAGATGATGTAGTGGAGTGTCGAGTTTATTGTTGTACGAAAAAGCCGTCCGTTAATAGAGGAAGTGTTTCCTGGACAAATAACGTACGAATAAAAAATACGAGCATGACATGATATAACATCATAAGACTGCAGTTCTGTAGCTTTTAGAAGCTTCATCAATTTTCCGTATGGTAGGGATCAGTTCTTGCAAAGCCAATCAAGGGGTTCATTTCTACTAACACACTGTTCGCCAATTTTTAACGGTGTTTTTTAGACGTTTTCGATAATACTGTATGTGAAGTTGGTAAAACTTTGTTGAGTTTACATTTGTAGTAGGTTTAATGGCTGCTGCAGGGTGGTGCAAGCGAAATCTGATGTATCATTTTGATAAGCTGCTTGAAACATATAATTTTCAGGAGATTGTTAGTCGGAAGTTTCTAGAGAAAAACTCAGCCCTTGGCGTGTTGTGGAAAAACATGGCAAAACATAAAGTAGAATAGCAAAAGGGTACTAAGTGCCGAAGTCGGAAGACCAGGCTGTCGGCCAATACCCCTTCAATCAATTCTGCTTCGACCTCATATGAAGTTCGCCCGTCCCCCAATAATATCATTAGGCCCGCCCACCATTTGTATTGTAGATCGCTTTCCCTATTTACTGATATTTTACTAGTGAAGTCTTTAGTGCTGTTTGCATGATACATGAAAACGGTATAACAACTGCACGTTATTTGTAAGGAAATTTTTTGTCCCTCGATGGAAGCTTTCTATGCTTTTTCGCGATTTCATTATCAAACTTAAAACTTAAAATGCTTTGGGCGTGCACATGAATGCAGGGGCGTCGAAACGACTTTCAAAGTGGAGGGACATGGTCACTAATGTCGGTATAAGCTCAGGTAAAACCATTATCAATGTGTACAACTAATGAAAATTTGCTATTTTGTGAAAATGGTGGGGGTAGTGCTCCGTGGTCCCCCCAAGAAAAGATAGACTGATGAAAAGAAGCCAAAAAACAATGCATAAAATTTAATAGAAATAGATTTTTTAGGTATGAGAAATCCAGTATTGAGCTTTCATAACATTTTGGGAAGTCAAGCACTATTTTCTTGCAAACCGCTTGCAAATAAGCAAAAGTTTGTTATGAATGAATGCGGCTTCTAAATCAAAATACAACCTCTTTCCTAATCTACATTGAGCGGAATTGAGGCTGGTTTCTGCACGCTAGAAGATGGCGCTAATTTGTGCTAGTAAGTGATTTGATTGAAATGTTAGACATACTGCTTTAGCTTGAAATGGGAAGTTGTACGTCCCTTTAATATTAACTTTCTCTCTCAAATTTGTGTCCCAATTTTCTGAAGAACCAAAGGTTTTTGCAGTATTAGTTGTTTTTGTTTTAGGCCATTATTGAGTAGAGGTTGGAGTTAAATCAATCCTTTTTGTTTGAAAGGTTTTTGTCGTAATTCATCACTAAAGCAATTTGATTTTATTTTCTAAAAAGGGTTATCCTTTACCAAAGCTGATTTTCAAGAGACACTTAAAATAAAACGACTATACCAATTATTAATTAACTAACCTGATACTGAAATACCCTGCCATAAACAATAGAATCCCTAAGCCGGGCTGGAAACTGAAGAGCCGAATAGTCAAACACATCAGATTATTCGCAATAATTTGAAATCTGATCCGCGCAAAACATTCCAGGAAGTTACCTTAGATGCGCACCATGTATTCCTAAAAGTTGAAATTGTCCGCACACTGAACAGAGTTTCCTGTCTGGTCCCTAAGTTAAAACGTTATTTTAACCTTATTGAACTGTCATTCATCTTTAGCAATGATACTAATCGGAGATATCTGTATGTAGAGCAAAAACAAAAAATGATGTATCATATGATTGTAGAAGCCAAAGTTTTGAGTAGTGCAGTTGATTTGTTATGCTCCCCACTGATGTGAGGTAGGATAGATGTCATTTGTAACTGGAATAATAATACTTATTATTATAATTTATCATGTTTAGAGTGGGCATCCTTTGGTAATGGGTGTGCACAGTTTTTTACAAAAGGATCTACTGTCCACCAAAGTTTAAAGAACATAAAATATCTTATGAAATAAGCAGTTTGTGCACCTTAAATAATATACAATGGAAAAATAAAATTTTTTTATCATACAAAGTTACCTTTGTAGAAAATTGACTGTCTTCATAATGCCAAAATTGCAGATTTTGAAACAGTATCAATATACTTCAGCCAATTTCTATTGAAAAGTTTAAAGAGTTCAGGTATTAAAAGAACTGAGAACTTACTGTAACTGAATTTTCTGCAATATAGATGAAGGTTGTTTCAACAACTGACATAGACAGAGATCATGTTACTACATTGAAGAAAGTTTCCTGTACCTAGTCTTTTGTAACATAGACCTTTTTCACAATAAAATGGTATTTCCTTCTTTATGTCAAATTTATGATATTCTGAGTCAGTGCTGTTTTTGCAGTAAGTGGTGAAGTACCTGAGCACCCAGTCCTTTCACTGGTGTCAAAACAGGTGTTTGAAAGGCGTTTGATTGAAAAGTATTTGGCAGAACATGGCACAGATCCTGTTTCTGGAGAGCCATTATCAGATGATATGATTGTTGATATCAAAAGTAAGTGATTTGTGTCATTAGTGCATATGGACTATACACACTATGTTTTTAGTTATTTTGATCTCTCCTTCCCTTTGCATCCAAGCATATGCCCTTCAGACTACTTCCTGCCTTCACAGTAACCCCTTTCCTTTGGTTCTAATTTACAAAAAATTCATTATATGTAAATTAAGTGTGGTGCTTGGTTTTCAATTCATTACAGGTCTCTTTGCCTTCTGTTTTGCTCTTGAAAATAGAATACAAAGCAACTAGATAGAACAGTATTGTCAATATTCAGTATAGCGGCAATTCTGTGTAATGGACATTACAGGTCAATGAAATTTTCTAGCTTTTGACTCAAATTCATATTTATTTACAAGTTGCTTTTCAAAAAGACTTGCATGGTTTTTAACTTAACATAACTTGAGTTTTACTTGTTGTTTGACTTGTTGATATTTTTATGACTTTAATGGACATTTCATTAGAATATCATCAAGTGCTAGTACACTGAAACTGCTAAGTCAACTGAAGCTCTAATTCTATCAAATCAATTTAGCTAAATGTGAATTACAGATGCGGGAAATTTTTGAACAGTAATGGTCATTTGTTTCTAATGCACTCCATTTTGTGCAAACTTAAAGTCTTTCATAATGGACATTACAAATGGGATGTAAGGGGCATTACATGTTTTGACAATGTAATAGGAAAGTTGAAATACTGGGAAATATTTTCTTTAAGGGTGTATCAACAAATTTCAAAGTACTTACTTTCGTCAGCTTATTGGCTGGAGGAATGGTGGAGTGCATGAACGTCCATGAGAACTCTAAATGGGGTGCTAAAGTGACTCACTATAAGCAACAGTGTTGAAAACTCCACAATTTTAATGTTTAAGCATGGAACTGCCCAATAGCAAATTCTTTATTCGATATAGCTATGGTTTGATCCTCTACCATTAAGATAATTTGGTAAATGTCAGCATCTTTCTGATTAGTGCTAGCAATTATTATCTCATTCACACCAGTTGCCAAGAAAGACCCCCACCTCTCTTCACCAGAAACATACATTTTTTACTAGTCTCATCTACTTTATGTAAACTCACCTTCCTTTTTCTCAATGGGGCTGTCCTCTGGTGAGAAGAAAATTAGGATTGTGTTTCAAAATAATAATGTTTACATTGAAAGAGTACTGTAATATGTGCTTTGTGTTGTTCTTTAGATACAAGTTGTCATATACAGTGTTTATGTCTCCCCTGGTTGTCAGGTTTCTTCTTTCTTTATAGCTACACCTGTCACCAAACCAAAACCACCATCTGCCACCAGTATTCCAGCTATTTTGAAGGCACTTCAAGATGAGTGGGTAAGCAGTTCAAACATTTTTCAAAATAGCCAATCAAAACCATGCCTTAGACTGCTTCACAATGAAGTAGTTTTTCATAATCTTCCATAGGAAGTGGTCTTTTGTGTATATAGTTTCAAAAGTGAGGCACATTTAACTTTGTGATATTTTAAGGCCATTTTCTTTTCCTCTTGTTTCTACCAAGTGTTTCACATAATTCACTGGGTGTTTTGTAGGATTCTGCAATGCTGCACAGTTTTACATTAAGACAGCAGCTACAAACTGCAAGACAGGGTGAGTTGTAATCCTTTTTATTGCCAAAGTTTCTTGGCAGTAGTAGGTTTCATAAGATTTTGATATAAATAGCAACAAACTTGAGTTTATAAGACATATTTTGATTAATTTGTTGATCATCTTTGGTTACAGTTATGTCATGTCACATAAGCATTGAATTATTTAGGAAAAATTGATTGTTGCCCAAGGGTCTTACAACAAAGTATATTTCAATGAAATCTTATGCAAGGAAGTCTAGTGAGTGAACTGTATCAGTCACATCATTTTTTATCCTAGCTTCATGTTTGTTAATTTCATCATATGAAGTCACAAAAAATAGGCTTCTAATTCTTTTAGCTTTTGTACCAGTGTGCAATGAAGTTATTGATACACAAAATTTTGCTGAGCTTTTGGAAATCACACTAATATAAGTTTGCCTGATTCTGCCTTGTCGATGTATGGTAGAATATGATAGACTTTCTTTGAGTAGTGGATGTTAAAAGCAAAGACAACAAACTTATTGTTATTCTCTTTCTTTTTACAATGTTGCCACTATTATAAGCCCTCTGAATTCAGGTCAGCATTTTGCAATGCTGATAGCAATGCCTGCCAAACTCACTCTCACATCAGCAAATTTGTGCCATCCTTGAATGCTCCTTTGATGGGCTATCAATAATGATTTCTTTCAAAAGATGTGGGTCACTTGTGTGCTATGCTCTTCTTCTTTAGATTCAGAGGGTTGTAAATGTACCAAGTCTTCTTAGGCATATTTTGTGCCCATTTTGTCCCTGTTTCTTGAACAAAATATACATCACAGACATGAAGGCCATGATATTTACTCCTTTTTTATTTTTATTTATGTTGCAGAACTTTCCCATGCTTTGTATCAACATGATGCTGCTTGCCGTGTTATTGCTCGTTTATCAAAAGAGGCAACTGCAGCTAGAGAGGGTTTGTAGAATTTTATTCATATTGACCCTTTCATTTATTTTGTGGCATGTATGCTTGTGTTCTGCAGCTTGATTCACATTTTATCACAATGCTCTTCCAGCTGAGTTGTGAAGCTTCTGAAGTATGTGAGCTAGAATCATTTTATACTCACAAGATATGAATCTCAATAAGTGATAAAATATTGAATATCATTATTTTTCATCATTTAGTATAATATCATCTACCATTTCTCAGCTCTTGCAACCCTGAAGCCCCAAGCAGGCATATCTAACATACCAGCTGCTATCTCAAAACCAAAAGAGGCTGTAGTTGCAGCAGTTCCATCTAAGGTGAGAGCATAGTGCATTTATGTATGAATTAAATATTAGCACAGATATCACTTGTTAAGGAGGAAGACTTGGTAAATTTAATTTTAATTGAGAGTATTTGTTAGTTTATGTGTACATCAACAATTTCATCAATATATTTGTGCTCAGACACTCTGCAAAAGTGTTTACATAAAATGCTA
Source organism: Cassiopea xamachana (assembly GCA_900291935.2). NCBI lineage: Eukaryota > Metazoa > Cnidaria > Scyphozoa > Rhizostomeae > Cassiopeidae > Cassiopea > Cassiopea xamachana. Next base: position 15,733,715 of record OLMO02000262.1, read on the forward strand.
TAATTTTGATATAAAATAGCCATTGATTTGACTGTGCCTAAAAAATTTAATGATATTGATGCCAAGGCACATACCATGCTCCTTGTATCAACTGCTATCCCAAATTTTCAAAGGACCAAGAATCAGAACACTGCCTTGCTTGAACTTTGATGGGATGATCTGGTGATTTTTTTTCACCAGACAATATGCAATATGGTTGCAAAGACTAAATCAATGATGTCATTGTAGCTTCATTCAAAACAAATCTTTCTCTCATGACAGTGTAAGCAACTGCTGGAAATTCTACCCATGATTCTATATTGGTATTGTTTGGCTCCTTTTAGGTTGCAGAAGCAATGGAAGTTGATAAGGTACATTGACTTTTTTTAGATATTTGGAATGTCTTGTACTGTTTGATAGTACAGCCACTTCCATATAAGGGATTCTGCCCAGTTCACCTCTAAGATCTCTGTACGCATTGTTTTCATCTACAGTCAAAATCAAGCACTTTCACCTAAATGTATGAGGTCATGCAAACAGGAATATATGGAAGTGCTTGAAGTTCACAGAAACTTGACATAATTTGTGTTGCTTTCCCAACCAAGAGCAAATTTTTGAATAGATATGTAATTATACTTTATAACACTCTAATGCAACAAATATACTTCTGAAATCATTCTACTTCTACCACATCCACACAGACACACACACACACACACACACACACACACACACACACACACAC
>OLMO02000262.1:15734454-15747500 GCA_900291935.2 Cassiopea xamachana
CACACACACACACACACACACACATACACACACACACACACACTAAATCAATAAACAACTCCCTTAATTCCCCATGCACACACAACAATATACAACATATCAACAAAAACCATGACAAGAATAATGAACAACTATACAAACCAAAAAACTGTGCAGCCAATCACAAAAAGACCTTAATAATAATGACGCAAAAGAAAAGGGCAACTTTATACACACACAACAAGATGTTTAGTGAACTTCATTGTTTTTTTGCCTTTAGGAAGCTGAAGAGGCTGGGATGTCAGAAGAGGTGTTACAAAAGGTATTTGTCATTGCTATTTCCTCCTGTTTTTATTTCTGAACTACATTTGAATTTTTGGTGTGAAGAATGTCATTGTTTTTTGCATCAACCTAGAACAGGGGTTGGGAACCTTTTTGAGTGAGAGAAAGTCTTATTTCAAAATGTATTTCAATGAGAGCAATACAGTCAGGGAATTTACATTGTGCTACCATTTTTGCCCTTCAAAATGGCAAATTTTCAAGGTTGTTTGGGTGATTCATCCCCCATACCTCCCTTAATTTTTGTTCCTGTATACAATTGGAGATTGGTGTCACATGGGACTACAAAATTGTGTGATTCCACACTGACATGGCCATTGCTCAGTCAGGCTATATGACAGAGCTGAAAATGATACCAGTGGTAACTTAGAAAACTGTTTTGGAGGTATTCTCTGTTTTTCAATGCTTTGAAGAAATGTCTGCAAATATTTGACTGTTCCAGAGAGCCTTAAGTAGCCTTGAAAAGGGCCATATCTGGCTTACAAGTCATAGATTCCCTACTGCTGAACTAAAACATTTAATATTTGACAGCCTTTGACGTTATGTGAAAAATCAAGCTATATATGTAAATTTTTATTAAATGAAAATCTATAGGAATTGTTATTAAGACATTAATAAGTAATGCACTTTTTACTTCTGACTAGGGATATTTCCTAACTGTTATGAAATTTACAGTATTATGTGCCAATCATTATTTAGGAGCTATGTTATTAATGAATGTGTGCTAAGCTGTATTGCATTGGCATGTGATTGCTAGATTTCTGCTTTAATTTTGACTACATATAGATCTGTATGATTACTCCTTAATTACTGTTTAGTAATTAATGAGTGATAGTAATGTGGAAACTATTCACATTCATATTCCTAATCCATATTCCTATTCCTATTCCAAATTCCTATTCCTATTCCAAATTCCTAATCCTATTCTAAATTCCTTTTCCTATTCAAAATTCCTATTCCTATTCCACATTCCTATTCCTATTCCACATTCCTATTCCCTTTCACATTCCTATTCCCAGTTTTACTATTCCTGATTAGGGTTACTTCCTAGACTATGCAATGGTCAATTTGCTGATCTACAATAACAAATAACTCTTTACAATTGCATTTGATTCTTTCAGACAGTTTTACTGTTTGAGAATAGCTTTTTTTGCATATTAAGAGTTATATTTGTCACATCATTTTAGTTACAAGATAAGGCTACACTGCTTACATCAGAGCGAAGAAAGGTAAGCCAGATTGACATCACCAGTTAGTTAGGCAGGCACAATTTTCATTAAAACTTAGCAATAAATGTTTATGAATAGTCAATTTATTTATTCATTGTAAATTTATATGGAAGATGCTGACCATAGTTTGCTTTATTCATCTTAGTTCTCTTTGATTTTTTCATGTAATCTGAACCCTGAAGTGATTGTCTTACATTTTCCTGAGTCTTTAGAGGCTGATTCATTTGAATTGATCTATTTGTTTTGAAATAAGTTTCTTTAAGCTAATTGGTATTGTGTGTGGTAAATATTCTGCATTGTGGCAAAGCAGGAAATTCAGACATCATTCATTCATGCTAGGAAAGATTTAAGCTTTTGTTAATGGTTTATGGACCAAATGAAGATCACAAGTCCAGATGAAAATGAAAGATGAAGGAATCGAATTTTCAGGCTGCTTGGAGTAGAATACCTTTTTTTTGCTTGATTCTAGAGAGAATTTTCATTTTCAATAATATTGTGTATGAACATTATTGCTGGCTACTATGTGTCTTTCTAATAGTTCAGTTTTGTTTCAGCGAGGCAAAAAGCCACCAGAAGACCTCTGTCCAGTCGAGTCAATCAAGGCATTTACACAAATATCCTCGCATCCTGTAAGTTTGAAACAACCAGAACTTATATCGCCTTACCTACATTGAAATACATCGCTACCTGATTTGCTTGATGATGCACAAATATTGGAAATGCCTGCTGAATTATGGCTTGACAATTGAATTGAATGTTTGACTGATTGTTTCAACAGGGACTGCACAGTGCAAGTGTTCCTGGGATTCTTTCGCTTGACTTGCAAGACTCTGATCCTTCCAAGGCCATTACTGGTAACTCCTTTTCCATACCATTTACTAACTTTACTTTCGCTTAGAGATCTTTCCTCGTTTCCCTTCTTTATGAATGCTCCTTCCCTGCACATATTTCCACGTGGATCTTGTGAGTAGTTTTTGAGTTCTCTGTTTCTTTTCTACGACGAAAGAGATGACCTTGAAGTTTTTCATTACCCACAAGTTGTTTCAATGAGGCCCAACTTTTCTTTTCAGATCAACAAAATCTTCCTAGCCCACTTCCCCATTTGTCTTTCTCCAGTACTTACTTTTTGTTTGCACTGGGTAAAGTATATTTTTTTCTTGGCAAAGAAGAGAGAATTTCATTAATTTTTATGCTTTTCTTGTAGGTGGTATGGATAAGAATGCAGTAGTGTTTCATCAAACAACTGAACAGGTATGACATATATAATTTTGAAGTATTGTAGAATATATTTAAACGAAAACCCCATCTATTTTCAAATAATGTATGGTTATTAAGATGAAAATTATAGAAGCTGGACTAGTCATCTACCTTGCCAAAATTTCATAATAAATGTTTTTCCGGGACATGTGTGTTCTTTTTGGCGAAGTGAGTAATATTTCATGACGAATTGAAAAGTTGCTACCATAGTAACACTACTGAGCTATAACCATCTGCCTTTCTTCAAATGCTACCTCATTATAGGAAAAACCCTCAAAAGACGTTGTTTCATGAATGATAAGGCTATCAGGAAATTACGTTTGTATGACATTTTTCAGTTGATCATCTACTCAAGTTTGAAAATCGTGTGTTCGTTTTTCATATTTGACCCACAGATGGACATAGATATCCACCTATATTCATTGTTCTCAATTGTTGTACAGTGAAATATGCTATCACCTTCTTGGAACTTCCTGCTGAGTTAGCAACTTTGTCTCTTTCGGCCTTAGTATATTTATGTATGTTTGTTTTTCCTGGATGAATGAAATGCTGATTTATATTTTGTCTGTTCAAGGTTGCAGCTGTTCTTAAAGGGCATACAAAGAAAGTTACTGGCGTTATCTATCATCCACAAGAGGTAGCAGCAGTTGCTTAGTGGACATTTTGTATGCATAAACTACAGTCAACATCCGCTATCTTGAATGCGGTTTATCTCGAACTTTCGTCATGTCCAACAATTTTTAAAGTCCCCTCAGTTCTAAGTAAATGTATCCTTATAAATAGTTTTGGATATCTCGAGCTCCGCTATCTCGAACTTTTTGCTATCACGAACTATTCTCTTGGTCCCGTGTGTCAGAAATACCGGATATGTCGAGCTTTCTGATGGAATGAGAATGTTAGAATGAGAATTTTAAGCAGCAGATGAAGCAAGAAGCTATCAAAATTTCTTTGAAAAGTAGATATGGTCATTTGTGGGAACTGTTTTGTTAGAAAAAGTTGTGCGTTTAATTGATCTTGTTCTTAATATTTTAATTTTTTCAATTTCTTTTTATTCTGGCCCTTTGCTTTTCAGATCTATAAGATCTCCCAGTATTTACAACTGTTAGTTATTCATATAATAAGGTCAACGGTTGCTTTGAAAACCATTTGCGGGAGTTGATGGGGGAAAAGCGCATATACTGGTAAAGAGATGAAAATGCGACTAATTTCTGTATTTTCAGAGTCTTCTCAATAATTTTGCTATCTCAAACATTCGCTATGTCGAACAAATTATTGGGTTCCGTGAAGGTTCGAGATAGCGGATGTTAACTGTGTTATGTTTATACAACTTTCCGTAGAAAATAACTTTAGTACTTGTCCAACTTAGAATGGTTCCTGTTATACAATTGCTTGACAAAAATTAGTTCTTTACTCTGTAGGCTACAGTAAAACGCTTCTGCAGTCTTGATGAGAAGCTTCATAATGAGAAATTTGCTTTGCCTTCGAGTTCTGCAAATGTATTGGATTTCTTTTTGATACTCTATTCAAGCTACTTCTTCACGAAGAAAATAATCATTTTGACTTTATTTTTACCAGGAAATTGCTATCACTGGATCAGCGGACAGTACTGTTCGTGTCTGGAATATATCTAGCGCCTCCTGCTCTCACATTATCAAGGTGTGTCGTGCGTGTGACGTATTCTTTCTTGGTGTATGCCTGTATTTTGATTAAGATTTTTTCTTCTATTTGAGGAAGTGTATTAGTCCAGTTTTTTGCTATACTTGTGCAAGTTGTTATTGCATCATGGTATTGTAATTGGACTGGACTTACTAGGCTCTTTGCTTCAAGTTGGTTTTCATATCTTCCAGGCCCATTCTGCTGGCATCACAGGAGTCAGTTTGCATGCTACAGGTATACAATGCAATGACTCTACTTCTCGTGTCTTTTGTTTACAATTCCAATTGAAAGATTATGTTATATTTTCAATCGTAATATATTATGATCAGAGTGTTATAGGGTATTGTTCTTCTTGGCCAATTTCTGCATTATGGCCAAGGAATGATTAACTTTCTGCAGTATAGCTTAGAAAGAAATTTTCGAATCCATCTTTTCATCGTCTACCTTCGAGAGTCGTCTACGTGGTTAGTGTCTTATATGTAAAATTATGATAATAATTTAATTATTTTCGCACGACATATACCTTCAGCTAACTAAAACATACTACCAACATATCCCATCAAAAATAAAATTTGACCCTACTAGAAACGAGCACTGATCTTCCGGGTATTCATGTTTTAATGTCTGAGTATAGCCCTTCAAATATGTTTTGAGTTGTTTTTTGAAACTATTTGAAGTCGGTAACTCACGTAGTTCATCAAGTATATCGTTCCAAGCCTTCAGGGCTGAGTAATGAAAGATTATACATTTTAAATTCGCTTGCCAGGTATACTTTTGCAAAGTTTCCTCCCCCTTTTTGCGATGTTTGTATCGTGTATATGAAGTTATATGAAGGTACATTTAATATATTGATACACCAGTGACGAGTGCCTGCCAGCTAGTCGTAGTGTACTCGGCTCAGGCTAACGTAGAGTAGGGTAAGTACCTACTGTAGGCCAGTGGTGATGTAAGGGTATCTGCTCTTAAATGTGTCCTCTAATGGTGGAAAACAGAAGTAAACTCAAGCTGTTTTTCTTAGGTGACTACGTTCTGACTTCTTCCTCGGACGAGGTGAGCAGAGCTTCTTATAGATTTTCTCTTTTGTTATTTATTTCTGTATAATCCTTTTACGTAATGTATGCGGCCATAAGCTTGCCTGTTTTAATTTCTGCTCGACTTGATATGCATTTGTTTCACTTCGCAAGTGTTCTTTCTTCTCTCCGAGAGCAAAGTATGTCGGAAGCGATTTTTCAGAATCACATTCGTTCGCAACACTACTGTTTTTATCAACTTTGCTTTGTTTCCTGTTTGTACCTCTTACATGTTAGTTTCTTGTAATTACGATCTATTCTGAAGATGTTATTGACTGAATGTGCTCTCTGTTTAACAGCACTGGGCATTTTCTGATATTAATACTGGTCGTGTTTTATGCAAAGGCATCTCTGATCCAAACTCTAGCCAAGGTGAGTTGATATTTTAAGATGGTTATTGCATTCAAGCCATTTTAAGGTGGTTATTGCATACATTCAAGCCAAATCCTCTTCACAGCATGATTCTCCAACCCCTCATATTTCGCTATCCTTAGTGAGCAATTTTTGTGACTGTTGTATTACTTTCCCCAGCCTTGACTTGTGCACAATTCCATCCTGATGGTCTGATTTTTGGAACTGGAACATCAGACAGGTAAGTTTTCACGTCATACTTGTTTTTAAGTTAAACTTTTACTACGTTTTATCAATGGACGTGAATTGCTTTTTTATAATTTGTGTTGCTTTTCAGATTTCATTTGAAGTTGGTTTAGTCGACTCTTCGCAATATTTGTTGTATCATTGTGACTTACTTTCGTTGTGTCAAATTTTAGCCTTGGAATTTCAATTTGTGAATGAGCAAGCGATCAAGTAAAAAGACTGAATCAATAAGTAAATCTGTCAAAAGTGAATGAATGGAGAGACTGAATGAATAAATGAATGAATGACTGAAAAGACTGAATGAATTAATGTATGAACGAATGAATGAATGAATGAATGAATGAATGAGATGATTGATTGATTGATTGATTGATTGATTGGTTGATTGACTGATTGATTGATTAATTGATTGATTTTGTAGTACGAATGCTCCTTGATTCGTAGTACCAGAGCCAGTTTAGGCCATTACTGGAAGTCTTCCTTTTTAGTTATGGAAGTCTTCTCTTTGTGCGATTTTGCCTTTTTCTTGACTAGCAGGGCAAAGTTTTTGTGTAAATTTATTAATAAATTGGTGAACATTTATCTTATTCTTAATTTGTTCCTAAATGAATTTCGTTCTAATCTTTTAGTGCCATTAAAATCTGGGATTTGAAAGTGAAGGCGAATGTTGCAAATTTCCCGGGTCATTCTGGCCCTATTTCATGCATTTCATTCTCTGAAAATGGGTAAGGAAATTTTGGCGTATTAGCTGTTATAGATATTGCTGTTTTCAGTTATCTTTTAGTACAATCCTGACTTAATCAGCTTCACAGGATGTACTTTGTACCTTGTTTACTTTACGTTTCTTGGTACTAGAAACTGATTCCGCATCGATATTATGAAGCTTGAAAATGAACATTCTATCTAGTTGATAACTTTAGGTAGCATTATTGTGGGCTGAAGAGTTAAGGCCTAGATGACATAGACACATCAAGAATAAGGCCTAGAAACTGAGGAAACATAAACCTAGAAACCGAGGATATCGGGGGCATGTGTCCCCCCACTTTACATAAAGGTTTATGTAAGATTCCCCTTTGCAGCTTACATAGTTGCTCTTTTTTACTATTGAGAATGCCCCCCCCCAACCTTTTGAGTGCTTCTTATGCCCCTGGTTGGACACAATCACCAATTGAGCACTAGCAGGTAAGCCTGTAGATTTCACAGGTTGGGATTGTAGCGTATATGCAATTGGATTGGTATTTTGAAAACAATTTATCAAGCTCGAAGTATTTACCAATGAATGCAGTACTTAAATGTCATAAATATTGCAGGTATTATTTGGCCACCGCAGCAGATGATTCAGTTGTAAAACTGTGGGATTTAAGAAAGTTGAAAAACTTTAAGACGATTCCCCTCGACGAAAGTGAAGAGGTTTGTACAGGACTCTTTCACTCTCTAATTAATCTTTTTCTGTTTTCTGTGTCAACGTTTTATTTACACACAGTTTCCTTTGTTGTTTGAGTATAACTAACAGTCACAAAAACCAATAGAAATGTAGTGGAAATCATAAATTATTATGGAATAAAAACCAATATGCCCGTATTACTTGTTCAAAGTAAGCTTCATGTTGTATTGCCTAGGGATAGTGTGGCGTGTCTAACCAACTCCTTTCTATCCTCACCATGGATCCATAATTTGACTTCGTTCATGTTGTTTTGGTCAGTGAAGAGCAAAAACTCTATCCTATATAAACTGGTTATACTTCACTTATTTGGTATCAGCAACGTTGAGAGAGAAAGATAGTATTTTGTTTGTCCACATTTTTTTTGCTTTGCTTAATTCTCTTTTCTGTGCTTTCTTCTAGATTATTGCTTTTTAGGTAGTTAATTTACTAAAAATTTATCTAGCGTTTAAATCAGGATATGTATTGTAAAAGCCTGTATGAATACTTTGCCTATTTGTCAACACGCTTCACTCAGATTTTAGGAAATAAATCTTTTGTTTACATTAACTTATTAGGGTCTACAGATAATTGCAATCGGTATTTCGTTATATTCTTTGATTTACCAATCATTATTTGCTCTTAGATAAAAGCGCTTTGTTTTGACAAAAGCGGTCAGTACTTGGCAGTAGCTGGTACAAACATCGGGTAAGATGCAAAGCTGATTGCAATTGATCTATAATTCTTGCATATATACGTGTGCGATGTACTTGCATAGAATTTGAAAGACTTTGAGTTATTAAAATGACTATTAAGTAAAGTTGTTAATTAACGACTTATATAACGCTTGAGAAATTGAACTATTTACTGAGTTGTTAATTAATTTATGAAAGGATGAAGCTAAGAATGAATGAGCCAGTGCTCAAATATGTGATTTCTTGTATATTAAATGAATGAATTTATGAAGAAATTATGTAATGAATGGATGAGTTATTACATAAGTAAAAAAACTATTTTCAGGATGTTTCTGTTTTCTTCAGAGGATTTTCTCCTTGTTAATTTTATATCGTAGTTTTGTTCTGTTGTCTCAAGCACACCTAGTTAATTTTTGATTCTAGAGTTTGTCATATTGCGAGCTTTTTGCTGAGAAATATCCCATGAATGACATATTTAAAAATATCTTTTGCAGAATCTACCTAGTTAAACAATGGGACCTCTTGAAGACCTTGTCTGGTATGTGCAAGAGTATGTTTAATTGTTTCTCATGACTCGATGCCTCTGATTTCTGGTTGAGGAAGGATTAATGAAGGCATTTAGCATCAGGGCAATCAAGTCTTAGCAAGCGATTGTGTGTCTTCATGTATCCTCTAGAGAAGTTCTCCAAGTCAACCTGTTTGTTTTTTATAGATATGTGAAAGACTCTTGAGCTTTTTTGTACTGTAGCAAATCATTTTCTTATTTCAGATTTTTCAGCTGTTGCCACTAGTGTCAAATTTGGGAGAAATGCAGAATTTTTGGCGTCTGTAGGAATGGATCGTAACTTAAGGTACTTCGCAAGAAAGTGACGTCTCTAGGACATTAAATGACTTGTTTCTGCAGAGAGAATTAATGTCCGCGTTTACCATCTTCCGTCCTAGTTTATGTATTCCTTATCTGCATATACTATACTATTCTGATTACATTCTACATTTAGCGAATCATTCCCACTTAGTTGTTTTAATTTTGTTTATCGTTCTTGTCAGCTTCACGACTATTTGACTTAGAGAAGATATCAAATAAACTGGAGGTCCATGTTTCTCAGCGAAGAACAACGGCTTTAGCTTTCTATAGTTTTGGGCAACTTTTAACATACATTGGAGACTTTTCCATTTCAGTAAAAATTAACTCCATACTCTGTCGTTTTACGTTGAGCCCAACTTAACTGGGTGCAACCTATTTCACACTAACCAAGTAGTGCTATTGTCTTCGACTATGAGTAAACATTAAGATGAGTAGTGTTTTTTCGGGTGGCAAGGAGGGATAAAGTTGCTCCCACCGATTCGGCAAATTTTCGCCAAAAATAGTTCACCAAAGGCTTAGTACATGTCTTCATCATGAGAAAATATCTTTTTTGTCTGAGCCTCAATTGTCGTATAAACGTTTTTTAATTGAAAAAAGAACGTGTATTCTGCAAATTCTCGGCAATTTCATCATTATTGCCCTTCCCCGATTTATAGTAAACGACCGCCACTGATTATTAACTACCGTCAACCGGGGTGACTTCGATCAGTCGGGTGACTTTGTTCAATTAGTCCGGCCGGCATAAATAGCAATAGTTCAGATGTTAGCCTATGGTTAAAGAGCAATTTATATTTCTTTTGCGAACAATCTGTAGGGGATTTGTTTTGTTTGGTTCTTTTGTTTATTGGGCATTTTGAAATTTACTAATTGATTATGTTGTTTAAGAAGTAAGTGTTGACACCTAGCTAACTTATTTTTTTAACAAGCAAGTATTCATGTTTTCCAAAAACTTTTCATTATAATTCACATTGGTTACATAATGCTGCCAATCAGGGATATTTTCTAGGGGGCTCAAGGGGGGCAGAACCCCACGTTAAAACCACTGTTCATTAGGAGTAGGGGGGCTCATCCCCCAAAAGTCTTGTGCTGACCCTGCATCTCGAAGTGTATTCCTTGCTTCCAAATGGATTGATATTGTATTGCAAGGTTGAATTTTGCACTGCTACATGATTATTGAGATATTTATAATTGTTAGTTATATCATATCATGATTGAGCAAACGTATCGCATCTGCATCGTTGAAAATATTGGTGTGGTCTCAACTAGGCTACTCCCATATTTTTGGTGCTGCACCTAGATCCCCCTGCTAATATGTTTAGAAATTACCACTGCTGCTGTTATTAATGTACAGTTGTGTTTATATGAAAAATCCTAGAGTGAACAAAGTCACTCCATTGTTGGGGTGACATTGCACACTCCCAAACATTTAGAAAAGATAAGGAAAAGTATCCCAAACATCATATGCATTCTTACATTTTGTATATCTGACCCAAACAGACCTATTGAGAGCATAGTATTTCTCACAAGCCATTGCTCTTTAGATTTAATTTTTTTCAAGTTTCAAAATTGATCAAAGTGACCCTAGTTGACGGTAGTTTACAGGCACTACTTGTTACTGCATCCAAAGGCTATAATATTTGATCTTGTATACAAATCAACATGCATTTGAGAACTACAATTTCCGATTATATTTCTCCTTTTGAATACGAAATAGGAAACCATTCCGGATAATTTTACAAGACTGTAGCCTTACCTTTAGATACAAACTAGAAGGAGAAAGTTATGGATGATTTACAAGACTATTGACTTACTTTGGATAAAATGAAACATTGTGGGCAATTTAGCAACACTATATTTGTTATTTTTATATAGGAAAAAGAATGAGAAAATTTTGAGTTATTTCGCAAAGCAATAGCCTTTCCTATAGATGCAAAATGAAATTAGACCAATCTGGGTGACTTTGCAAGGCTATAACCTTTCTTTTCAATAGCTAATGAAATTAGACCATTCTGGGTGATGTTGCAAGAAGATTGCCGTACTTTTGGATGAAATTCCGAAACCCTAAGTCATTTTACAAGACTATAGCCTTACTTTTTAGTACAAAATAGAATCAGAAAGTTTTTGGATGCTTTTGCAAGTCTATATCCTCACCTCTGGATAGAAAGTGAAAAGAAAAGTATTTTGGATGGACTTGGAAGACTTAAGCATTACTTTTTGATGGAAAATAGAATGGAGAAAATTCTAGGTGAGTGCAAAACTATAGCCTTACTTTTGAATAGAAAGTAGAACAAAATATTTCTGGATGAATCTGCAAGACTATAGCTTTACTTTTGGATGGAAAATTAAATGGAAGAAATTCTTGGTGATTTAGAAGAATTCAGCCTTACTTTTCGAAAGAAGGAAAATTTTTCGGGTAGGTTTGCTGGACTATAACCTTACTTTTGGATGGAAAAATAGAATAGCAAAACTTCCAGGTGATATTATAAGACGATAGCCTTACGTTTGGATAGAAAGTAAAAGGAGCAATTATTAAGTTGGTTAACTCAGTGCGGCTCGTAACAGTTGCATTGCAGAAGAATGTGAGAAGAGAGACGACGCATGTGGCAGTACTTGGGGTCGTATCTTTTGTAATATTTAATTTTGTCATTTCAATTTCATTCTACCATTGAAGCTAGCTATCCAGTGCCCCTAACGTTGCAACATTTCTTGGTCGCAGTGTGAAAGGGGTTGGCATAGCTTGGCTGACTAAGTGCATAACTAACTGGTGGCCCTGACGTTGCAACACTTTCTGCATGCAGTGTGACAGGGGTCTGTTAGCATGCATGACTATTCTTGTCTAAAGTATGCATGACTAGCTGGTGGCCCTGACGTTGCAACACTTCTTGGTTGCAGTGTGAAAGGGGTCTGCTAGCATGCCTAACTAACATAATCTGCACTATGCATAACTAGCTGGTGGCCCTGATGTTGCAACAATTCTTGGTTGCAGTGTGAAAGGGGTCTGCTAGCATGCATTACCTATTAACTTCATCTAGACAAAACACAATTATGTACAATCAAGATGCACGTGCCACCCTAGGGGTGGCCATGACCGCCAAAGTACCGCCCAAGTCTACCACATGCCCGGAAGGACGATGCACTAAGGCTGGACTATTTCTTAGTGCATGGAGAGGGAAATGCCCATTCAAATTACTAAATAAAATGAAAGAATTCTGGCTTATTTTGCAATGCTATAGCCTTATATTTGGACAGAAAATAAAATGAAAGAATTCTGGCTTATTTCGCAATGCTATAGCCTTATATTTGGACAGAAAATACAATGAAAGAATTCTGGCTTACTTTGCAATGCTATAGCCTTATATTTGGATAGAAAATAAAATGAAAGAATTCTGGCTTATTTTGCAATGCTATAGCCTTATACTTGGATAGAAAATAAAATGAAAGAATTCTGACTTATTTTGCAATGCTATAGCCTTATATTTGGATAGAAAATAAAATGAAAGAATTCTGGCTTATTTTGCAATGCTATAGCCCTATATTTGGACAGAAAATAAAATGAAAGAATTCTGGCTTATTTTGCAATACTATAGCCTTATATTTGGATAGAAAATAAAATGAAAGAATTCTGGCTTATTTCGCAATGCTATAGCCTTATGTTTGGACAGAAACTAAAATGACAGAATTCTGGCTTATTTTGCAATGCTATAGCCTTATATTTGGACAGAAAATAAAATGAAAGAATTCTGGCTTATTTTGCAATGCTATAGCCTTATATTTGGACAGAAAATAAAATGAAAGAATTCTGGCATATTTTGCAATGCTATAGCCTTATATTTGGATAGAACATAAAATGAACGAATTCTGGCTTACTTTGCAATGCTATAGCCTTATATTTGGATAGAAAATAAAATGAAAGAATTCTGGCTTATTTTGCAATGCTAT
>OLMO02000262.1:15756500-15769437 GCA_900291935.2 Cassiopea xamachana
TCTGTGTTTAAAAACCTCAATTGAGAGTCACCAACGATAGTTATCTTGATCTTTTTATTTACAGTGGCCATATCGTCGTGATTTCTATCAACAGTAGATGATGCCCTCTAGCTTGAGATTACAAGAATCCAACGAAGAAAACGAAAATAGCACTCTTATTATAACAACTTCTAAAAGAGTGTAATACCAGCCCTTAAATTTCACTTCACACACCTAAAATAGCTTCTTTGCTGCATTTCTTGTGTTGGAAAATACGCTGTATATTCCTCCAAAGTAAAACTGTGGATAAGATATGCGTTTTTACCTCTAATTCTCTCAAAGGAACGCTCTACGCATGCAATGAACCTTCCCCTTCCACTCTCAGAACTTTGGATCTTTGTTCATCGGGGATGATCCCCGACCAACAGGAAGTTCTATATCGGCGATGATCGCCAATGAATTACGATATATGAAAACCAGGCTTAACCAGATAATCGGTTGTGTGTGACCACACCCAAAAAATCGACAAAGTCCACTAATCGGATAATCGAAGAATTTGACTACGCCCAAATAATCGAAGAATTTGACCCCTCTCGATTAGTCGAAAAATTTGATTCCTCCCGAATAATCGGTCAGAGAATCCGCTGACCGAATTCTAAAACTGATAACCGAATATCAAATAATCGGTCTTTGTTGGTCATAGGCCAATCCTAAATATATAATAATCGAATAATCGGTCTTTGTTGGACAGCCCTAGCCTTAAGACACAAACTTTCCTTCTCAAATTAGCAGGTTCAATTCTCAACTTCTAAGATACTACGAAATAGTTTAATGAGTATAAAGATCTCTCGTCGTAGCCTCTAATGGCAATATCCCCTTTATTTCAGACCTCAAATAATAGTAATAATCGTCTGGTTTGTACCCTTATATTTTGTCCCCTTTCATTCAATCAGCCCCCAATTTCCTAAGCTTGAATCAATTAACTATAGAAGACGGAAGAACGCACCTTCTTCAAAATGTGATTCCAACCTTGCTGAATCAATCAATATTCTTTCATTTTCTCCTTTCAGTTCACCGCACTCTGCTTCTAATCTATTTACATTCATTTTCATTTCATCATTTTCTTTGTTTTTCAATGCAACTTCTGCTTGCAATTTCGCAATTTCCTTATTCCGTGATTCTATCTCTGTTTTATACTCAGCCTCGAGGTTCTTCTCAAAAGAAACGACCTTTTCAGCATCTGTTTTGATCTTGCTCCTAAGCACTTCTCTTTCCTCTGTAAGGGATTTAAGTTCAGCAAGAAGACTTTGCTTGTCGTATCTGGATAACTCGCTGTCTTTCTCCTGGCCTTGAAAAATAAACCACAATTTCTCATTGTTGTTCGTATTAAACAATTCAAGATACAAAACGTTAGGTATTTCTGTTTTGATATAAATTTCATACTGCCCTCTATTCGCAAATGAAAAAGAGGATGAAAAACAGGTAAATACCTTCACTTGTGCTGGGTGCAGTATTGCTTAGCTTGTTTTGTAATAAAATTTCTTTGCGTTGAAACAAATCTATAGAGACAAAGTCATACAATGATCATAAATACTAGATCTATCTCCATTACCCCGAAAATATTTTCATATCCTCAAAAGGATTCCACCGACAATATGTCTTAAAATAAGGAATGCATTCTTTAATAAAGAGAGAACTGGTTCTGGTCGGAGACCCGTAGTATACTGTTACTAATAATAGTGAAACATCTGAAGCAACAAATTCATTGATCAAGAGTACGTAAAGGTGTTCCAATCAAGCGATTACGTAGCAGCATTAATTTTGGCCTATTAGTTCAAAACATGCCGGTGGAGCAGCCGTGGCCTAGCAGTAATGCACTCGACTCAGGCCAACGTGGTCCTAGGTTCGAGACCCACCGCAGATCATTGGTGACGTCAGGAAGGGCATCCGGTTCTAAATGCTATTGCCAGAACTAAAGTCCTCTCAGAGGCACCCTCCAAGCCCCAAGGAATTGGGGGAAACGGAGGTAAAATCGAGTTTAAAACATGCCAGTTGTTTTGTAAAGAAGAACCACTATTCAAACTAAGATCAGCCTATCTGGCCTATATTACATATTACTAACGTCTACCATCTCCTGCTTGATACAGGGAATGTATTTCTGAGATGCCCAGTTGAGTTTTGAGTTGAGGTTGATTTTCTCTCATTTTGTTTTTTTCTGTTTGCTAAAAACTTGCTGAGTAAGTTTAGGAAATTACTGCAGAGATTACCATAAATGGGACTCGATAACATAATGTACATTCCAGCTACGGATAAAAATCTAGTTAATTGTACCTAATACTATCTGCTATAGCAGTTTCTCAGTGGCCTGTTTCTTTGCAACAAATCATCAGCACTTTCGTGAAATAAAAGCATGATGACAACTCTCATAAAGAAGTAGAGTTTTTGATAAGCATGCTGGAACGACAATAGGGCAAGGGGGCAAACAGGAGCAAGAAGGCACCTACTTGCATAGGCACTTCTATGGGACACCGCCTAGCATGGGCACCTCTTTGGGACACCACCTAGCATAGGCACCTCTTTGGGACCCAAGGCACCTCTCTCAGACACTTTCCTTCCATCCTTTAGCAGGGCCTATATTTCACACAGTTATGAAAATAGCTCTCTCTCTCTCCCAATCATAATATATTGCTTAGTCATATAGTTCATTTTATCTCTGTTACAAGTATCATATTAATGTGCAAAAAGGATTCTATTACATTTCAAAAAGGGCACTTCTACTCCCCCTGCTCCCCCAAGTTAAAAACCTGGAGGGGCACGTGCATCCCTCTGCCCCCTCTCCAGTGTCACTGGTTTTTGGACTAAGAAATATCAATAAAATTTTACAGCTTAACAATCAATTCTTTTGCACAAATATAGTAAAAATGAGATCTATTGACAACCTAGTACCTAGTGTAATATTTGTTGAAAGTGCAGTTGATTGAAAAGGTCACTGATGCCATGAAAAATCATATTCAATATGGTTTTACTACTCTCAAAACTACCAATAATATCTGTTGTCAATAAAGCTATTCAATAATGAAAAAGAAATTACACAACAAAAATAATAACCAGGCAATAATATTTAATAATTTTTTACAGAAATCTGATAGTCAACACTAACCTTGAATCGTTATTAATCTTTTGTAAGCAAAACTGATTCTACCCTCCAGTGATCGGAACATTTTCAAGCTTTCTTCCAACTTTTCCATTTCTTTACCAAAATGTTCTTTAAAAGTAGTTGTGTACAGGCTGATTTGGTGGTAGGAATGCCGCAAGCTCTTCTCATTCTCTCTTTGCTTTGCATGCTTTTCCTCAAGGTTAGCAACTTCTCTGGATAATGATAGTAGTTTGCAATTCTTCATTTCTAAATCAGCATTCCTTTCAGCAAGTTGGTTTTCAAGCAGAGATATCCTTGATGTCTGTTCTTGTGATTTCCTCTCAATATTTTTTAGCTTGAAGGGAATTTGCAAAATCAGAAAATATTGAAAGTTTTACAAATTGCAATATTGATTTTCTAGTTTTCATTCCCAAAATGTTCAAAACTGCATAACCATACATCAGAGCATGCATGAAACCAATACTGCATATACTGATGGCACATGCTCACATACACATGATGAGAATTAATAATATTAATAGTTCATAGAATTAGTTATTTGTAACAACTACATTGGGCATATAATAATGCCTACATATTGTAGAAATGATGCAAATGGCATTTACAGATTCGCATTTTAATGAACATATGCATGTTCATGAAAATATGGATCTGTCAATACAATGTTATGCTACAATTGCAGTTTCTGTTGTGGCTTCCCACAAGTGACTAGCAATAGGTGAGACTGTAAATCACACAGATAAACAAAATTACACACTTACCATACAAAGATGGTAGATCCATAATAAAAAAGAATAAATTCTCTTTGTAGCCCCCTCTCAATTAAGCCCCCCTCTCTCCTAAGCCCCCCAAAAATATTGAACACTACCAAACATAAGTAATCTTCATAGAAGTAAATACCCTAAGTTTGATCACAATCTGAAAGCAATAGTTCTCAACCTAGCAAGAATCAAAGTCATTCATTGACTTACTGTGATAAAACGTTCTATATCAATGGTTACTACACAATTTTTATTTTTTTTGTTCTGCTATGAACAAATGACGAATAATCTAAACAATATGAATATTGTTCCCTATTTTCAAACACCAAATATGTAGTTAACTATTGGAAATTTTTAAGAAAAATATTAAGCCCCCTCTCATAAAAGTCCCCTCTCCAATAAGCCTACCCCTATAGTGCTTGAAATCAATAAGACCCCCGAGGGGGACTTAATAGAGAATTCATGGCACTTTTAGGTGTTTGCTGTTTGGACATCTAAATATAACATTAGCTTCTGTTGACTCCATAAGAGGGTTTACTATAATGGATGGATATAGCAAAAATGAGACAAATAAAGCAAAAGTTTGAAGTTCTTAGCAAAAACATAGCATACCCTATTTTGGAGATTTTTCAGATCTTCATTTTCCAATATTTCATGTGATTTCAACTGCACCAATAAAGAATATACTTTGTCTCTCCATTTTGACAACATTTTGATAGACTTTTCTTCAACTATGTGAATGCCATCTTTGGACAGTTCAGTCTCTTGAATCTTTATGATATTATTTAAAGACAGCAATCGGACATTTAGAAGTTCCACTGCAGACTCTAAACTTTGACTTGTTTCTCTAAACTGCATATTCTCATTTTCAAGTAGTTTAAGTTTCACTTTTAAATTATTTGAATTCGATTCAGAATCCTTTTCAGAAATATAAGAGTGTAGATCTTTCACTTCAGCTTTGGCTCTCTCCAATTCTTTTGTGGCACTTTCAAATTTTTCTATTATAGAGAAGTCATATGCATTTTCACATATAGTATACAGTTCTGCTAAATACAACACTCAAAAGTTTGGAGAAAAGATCATATTGAAGTACTAGCTTTATTTGGATGATTCCACAGCTTAAATGCAAAAAGCACAAGTATACTTACCTTGTAGATATTTCAAGCTTTGAAAATTCTGTCCATCATTACGTTTACACAAATAAATGAATAAATAAATACATATATATAGTATACATATATATATATATATATATATATATATATATATATATGCACACAGTCCATGCCCAGAAGAAATAGGTGCAAGAGCATCAATTTGCATATCTGCCCTTGTCTGCAAGAGCGATTGCTCTAAATTATTTGGAATAGCATGTGCGATCTGAAATTTGTATATCCAAAATAGAGAGTTTCTTGTTGCTGAAGCATGTTAAATGTCTCATTTAGGATAAAAAGGATAAAGAAGAGTTATGACAGCAAAAGGGATAGTCATTAGTACTGCAGTTGCAACAATGAAGTCTCTATTTGGCATGTGCAATTTTTTCCTCATGTAGGGGATTTTGCATGTGTGATCACATGTGCCCCAGAGCATGAACTATAAATATATATATATATATATATATATATATAAATATACATATATATATAAATATATATATATATATATAAATATATATATATATATAAATATATATACATATTTATATATACTGCCTTCTCATGTGGTGCTCAATAAATAAGAAGGAGTGGGAAGTTACATTTGCGGAGCTACCCATTGTAGCCTTCACTGCATTCGCATTCACGTAGCCTAGGGCTACAGAAATGGAGATATTTGCTGCCCTATGTGCCATTGGCACAGCAAGGACTCTGACTTTGATATAAATATAAATATATATATACATATATTTATATAAATCTATTTACATTACATAAATATATATATATATACATATATATATATATGTATATATATATATATATATATATATATATATATATATATATATATATATATATATATATATATATATATATATATATATATATATATATATATATATATATATATATATATATATATATATATATATATATATATATATATATATATATATATATATATATACACACATACACACACTCACACACACAAACACATATATATGCATGTATATTTACAAGCACTTAGTAATGCACAAATGGAATGGTGAGAAAAGTTGGTGTATGTGTTTTGAAACTAGCTTACCAATAAAAGCTTTAGATTGCTGCTTCTCATCCTTCAACATGTGCTCATATTCTGATTTAATTCTGCTACAATTGTTTTCCAAACTGTCTATCTCTCTTTTCATGCCTGATCTAAGCTGTTCTGTTTCCTTCAAAAGCTCCTCATCCTTTTTTCTAATCTTAACAGTAAGAAGTCGTATTTCACCATTCTTTTCCTCTAGCAATTCTTTAAGCTGCATTGTTTCTTGTTCTTTTGTGTTCAGAGCTTCATTTGTCTCTTTCTCTTTCTTCAAATTTATCATTACTGTCTTTTCATGTTCTTGTTTTAGAACTTCATATTCCTTTTGACATTTAGCTAATGCTTCTTTCAATGAAGTCATTTGCTCAGATGCATTTTCTTGAAACAAATCTAACTCTTTCTGTTGAACACTCTGCAAATGATTGATAGTTTTGTCCTTCATTTTATTTTTCTCCTCCAAAGTTGCAAGCAATTCATCTCTAAGCTTCATATCTTTCTGCAGTGCATCTATTTCTGACCTAGATTTCAATTTCAAATCTTGAAGTTCATTCTCAATCTTCTGCAATCTATTTCTATAGTCACTGCACTGTCCCTCTTTGAAATCTAACTGTTTTTGAAGATGCAATTGGGTATCCCTATGCTCTTCCTGCATCCTTAAAAGTCGTCTGGATAATTTTTCATTATTGGTATTCAACTCAAATTGATGTTCTAAGAACTGTTGCAACATTCTGTCAACAGCTTCTGCTTGCTTTTGTACTTTGGTCTCCAATATGTCATGCAAATGTGTGTTGCTTGTATCATTCCTGGGTGCTTGTGACAAAGCATCACCCATAGCTTTCTGATCTGCAGAGAATGAATCTTGTGGTTTCTCGTCTGTCAGCTTTTGCAACTGTGATATCAAATCCTGGTGTAATTGTGCGTTTTGCTTCTTGCAAGATTGTATTTCTCGTAACAGTACAGCTGACGAGTCTTTGATGGCGTCGTTTTGCAATGTTGATTTCTGTGTACTCAAAAAATCTAAGGGGGTTTTTGCTGCTTCATTTGATGTCTCAGCCTGTGCCTGACTTTTGCTAGGCTTCAGTATATCATCTTTTGATCTGGGGTACATAACATGTGGAATTTCAGGCCCACGTCCAGTTTCACGTTTGAGCGTCGTAAGGTTCCCTTGTGGCTTCAAGGCAGATGTCTTTTCAGAAGTGTACTTTGAAGGCGGGATGAGGTACGCATCAGGTCTGACAGAAGTAAGATCCTTTCCAACGAGCAACACTCTCCGTTTCGATTCATTTTGCTGACGAGAAGTAAATTCTGACGGTCGTAAGAGGCCACTGGAATGCACAGCTTTGGCAGCCATTTTGGAAACGACTTTGGCGGGCTTTTTACTGCAACAACACGAGTAATACCGATATTTTTATAAGAACCTGAAATATGTCATTGCATATAATTCGACTCTTAAATCAATAAGTGCTATCTACAGTTACATCAAGGATGTACTGATGGGGGGCGTGGGAGTGGAGTCGCGCCCTCCAATATTTGTATAAAGTTAGCCAGGCAACAAGAGGGTTGGCCACAGTGTTTTCTTTGACCTACTTTTTTTATTCTAGTAACAATTTATTAACAACAGTTGTTCAATTGGTCAGAACGCCCCCTCCCCAACAGAAAGTGTCTAGGCACATCACTGAGTTATATACATTTAACCACGTGTATAACATTTTCAATAAATAGTACAATGCACATACTCGAGAATTTGGAAGATGTACACGAAATGATAACCTGACTCTTCCGATGATTTGTTCAAAATACGGCTAGCAGGGTACTTTAAGTGCTAAAAAACTCTGAGAAAAGGTCTTTTACGGTGGAAATATTTCTATGGTTTTTACCTTCTGAACATGGGTGGCGCTAGGGGAGGACTAGGGGCCTATAGCCACCCGTCGGTAAGTGAAATACGACTTTTGGGAGAATTTTGGCATTTATGGTACCCTTAGAGCCGTGGGCTTAAAACCGGCTGACCCCCTTGTCGAAGGAGTGAGCCCCCCAGCCGGAAAATTATGGGGTGGGCTATAGGGCCATTCTCATGAAATGCCTACCTGAATATAGAAACACCTCTGTAGCTAAGAATATAAATTAGGCCAAATCTGCAGAGCATTGATGAAAATACAATGTTTTGAAGTTAACAACACAGTTGAAAAATGTTTTTTTTTAATGTACAATTTCATGTTTCATTGATATTGTTGACAAAATTTCATCCGCCAAGCATTTTGTCACGTACACCACATAGCATTTTGCGATATTTTTCCAAGAAAATGAAGAAATTCAGCTTAATTGGTAAGGTTGCTTTGAAACTTCATCTATTGGCATAGCCAAATCCTAAACCACTGGTGATTGGCTCGTAGCAATTCAGAGAAATGTCAACAGATCAAATATTGCTGGGATGATGTAATTTGTTCCATGTCACGTACGTCAAGCATCTTCACAACCTTCTGCTAAAACTAGTTTCAACTGGATGACTGCTTTGTAACTTTTGGCTCTGAGCATTTAATTTCATTACAAAGATATTTTAGAGTACGTTTTCAAGTTTCTTCATTAGGATTTTAGCCTTTTTACCTCAAACTTTTCTCTTTGATGCCACGTATGTCGCGTGAGCACCACCCCTGATAAGCACACACGCATTTTATACGAAACCACTTTATAAGGAACCTACCTGTAGACGGCAGAAATATTTAAGGAGTTCACTTATACTACTAGCGGAAAGAAAGCTATGAAACTTTTCAATTTTAAAACTTTTTATAACTGCAAATATTCAAGAATGAGGAAACCGGTTCCATTCATTCACAGCTAAAGCTCGCATAGATACGCTCGTAAACTTCTTTCCATCCTTATTTGTGCTATAAACTCTTAAGTTCTAGCCAAAATTAAAGCAAAATTTCGAATTTGATGCTTCTTTGAGTCTGTACCGCTTTATGGTACTATATGTGCAGTAAAATTAAGAAACTGTTAAGGAACTTTTTAGTACTAGTATTTGATAAATGAGGCCAAAAAATAAACAACTTTAGAACTAGGCCTTGATCTAAGTTCCTTATAAAAAAGGGCCTAGGCTCGCATTTGTGGCCATATAATGCAAACTATGACTGCTCCCTTGAAATCTAAAGGGCGTGGTCCAAACAATGCTCAAGAGCTCAGTCCCCAGGGATTTGTAGAGCCTTTGAATCACTAAGCACATGACCAGGGGCATAGATAGCAAGGGTGCAAAGCGGAGTCACACACCCCAAAGTCCGGTGATCCCGTCGGTAAATTTTGATTCAATGAGTTTCGTCGATATATGACCGCATGCTTTGCCATGAAGTAGCCAAAATTTTTTGAAAGTACTATGCTAGCATTAATGAAACCCATAAAACATTTATTTCTTGCTAAGAAAATACAGTACTTCAATCAACAAATTAACAGCTGTCGGTAGATTCTCAGAGCTACTAGTTTCTGTTGGGAAATTATTGTTTTACACACCTCCTCCCCCCCCCAGAAAGAGGTCACATAACACCACTGTACATGACATAGAATGCGTTTTGGTGTAATTGAATATCAGGCAGTAATGTTACCGACATAGGTTGAGGCTAGGACAGGGTTTGTACAAACTGCTTTAAAAATACTTCCAGAACTATTTCAAAGCTAAATTACCAAATTTATAAATCCATGAAACACATTTTCATTCAAATTTTGAAAGTCCATAGAAATAGAAAAATGCTATTGTAAATGGTAAGTTTTATGAGTTTTTGGTGGATTGTTTTATGTCGTAAATAGTAAAATGAACAAATATAACATATAGGGTGCTTTTTATACAACACAAGTTAAATCCATATTAGAATTTTCACAAACAAAATCCAAAACTTCTGCAAAGCCAATTTGAAACTTCCCTTTTCTAAAACTTGCCAGGTCCTGGAGAATGGTACAATCAATTTTCAATTTCCATAACTTTCTAAAACCTGTACTCTTGAGTACCCAATAGATGCCCCCCCCCCCACTGATCAACTTTTCAAAAACTTTCCACCCAGGACATTCTGATTCCAGCACCCATCTGTTAATTTGTGGAAGAAAGATCTCACCCAAGGCAATTTTTAGAGGAGCTACTTTGGCCTGCGAGCAAACAATATCATAACAGCACATTGATTGCATGTGTCATATGGTTCAGTGTTATTTCATTCTGTGGATTAACTTTGATAACAATTTGACAAGAAACCATTGCTTTTTCCAGACTATATTTAGTCATTTTCCAACCCCCCATTTATTCTAACCCCCACTAATTAGATTTTGGGGACTTTTCCAGCCCCCAACTATTCCAACCCCCTCTCCCAATTTATTAGGTACCCAAGAGTACAAACCCTTCAGACAACTCCAAAGGTCCCCCAAGCTCTTGAGGTCCTAATGGGGAGTTGTCTTAACCCCAACCTGAGTTGATTGCAGGTTTTTAAAAAATGTGCATTTCACAACACTTGAAGTGAAAATTTAATTGGGGTACCACTTTTTCAACTTCCTATTGACCTAAGCAATCACATTTTTTATGCCACTGATATCAGGCAATTCTACTAGCAGACATGTGCTTTCATTATGGCATTTCGTGATAGTTTTCATCTTGCAGAACATGATCAACTTCATGTGTTTAAAACTTCCAAACAAATTACTTGTTTTATCAAAAATGTTTGCTTAAAGCACAATATTTACCCAGTTCCACACCATGATAAGTTCTCAATAACTATTATTTGCATTTTACCAGTGACCTGACTCCTTGCCCTCCACTCCCCCAGAGCCTGAACAGGGAGGACCCCAATTACTTGATCACACTATATCATTTACATATTTATTCCTACTCATGTACCACTCAGCCCAGTGCTACCATCTACATTCCTAGCTGCCACAAACGACAATCCCTGCAATGACTATAAATATAGATAAAACCCAACTTCAAACATTCATACATATAGAGGTGATGCAATGGCAAGGCTGTAACTTAGCCCAATGATGACTATCACAAAATGAATATCTCCCTGCTTCTGCTAAAAGATAAATACACTTAAAGATGGCTTAAAGAATAATCACACACACTATAGGTATTGAAGTACAATTTGGAATAGAACCAGAAGCAGTCATGAATTATAAAGGCTTTCATTGACTTGACCCAAATCAATTCAATTGCAATGGGCTACACTTGAACAGCTTTCCATCTCCTGAAGGGAAGATACATTAAAATGAGCCTAAAATGTTCACTAGTTAAGATGTTTGACATTGTACACCTCTGCCACGATGTCCTTCATCCTCATCATCCAAGTATTCATGCCTTCTGTGTCTACCATGTGCTTCTTGATCATAATCCTGTAGCTGAACTTCTTCTGAAATGTCTGATATAATATACTCTTGTCTTTTGGGAAGAAATGCCTCAAGTTTGCACAGGCTTCCGTGCTCTATCCAGTTGTCCTTCGGGAATTTGACATCAAACTTAATAATCAGATCACCTTTTTCACCAACATACTTCTGCATGGGCATCCCCTCACTTGATATACACTTCCTATCACCTGGCTTTATTACTTTGCCAGGGTGTGAATTCACAAGCAATGTTCTATCGTCCAATGTTTGAATGAGACGATGAAAGCCACACAATGCCTCTGACAATGTTATTTCCATCTTCATTAAAAGGCTATTACCATTTCGTTGAAAAATTGGGTGTTCCTGCTCTTCCAAAACAACAACTATATCACCTGGCTCTGTTCCTGGTGCTTGATCAGCTTCACCATCAAATGTAATCTTTTGCCCATCCTTCATCCCACTAGCAACAAAACACTGTATCACCTTGTCCTCTTTAACTATTTTCTTCCCATTACAAACTTTGCATTTGTCTTTATCCTTGATCTTCTCCCCGGTTTGACCACACTCGTGACATGGCTGTTGAATCTGTTGAACCATTCCAGGCCCAATTTGACGCAGTTTTATGACAATACCAGTGCCCTGGCAAGGCTTACATTTCTCTACGGAGCCTTCCTTTCCTCCAATCCCCTTACACGTGTCGCAAATTACATTTCTTTTAACAGTTTCTGTCCTATGAGAGGAATTGTAGAGTTCTTCCAGGGTAACTTTTAGTTGGTGAACGATGTCTCGGCCTCTAGGTTTCTCCCCAGGGCGCCTCCTCCTACCACCGAAGAACATATCAAATATGTCAAACGGAGAATGGAACTCACCACCACCACCTCCTTCCTTGAGAGCTTGCTCCCCACCCTGGTCATAGATCTTCCTTTTCTTTTCATCGGCAAGCACTTCGTAGGCCTGACTTATCTCTTTGAATTTTTCACCACCCTCTGGATTTTTGTCCGGGTGAAATTTCAGGGCAAGTCTTCTGTATGCTTTTTTTAACTGATCATTATTAGCATCTGTTGGGACGCCAAGGATATCGTAATATTTCGTTTCGTACACCATTCTGAATATGTGAAGCTGATGCTCTATGTCACCTTTCGTTACCGAACAACCACTGACCACGCAACTTAAGCTTAACTGAAACGAGGCTTGAATTGACGATTCTCCGATTCTCGAAATTTCGGAGGACGCTTTCTACCCCGCCTCCGTATCGAAATCTGGAACATGCGCAGAGATGAGAAATTAGACTCAGACATTTTCATTCAAGGCAGTTACATTAGAGACAATGAATTGACTTCTGTGCTCTCTAGGTCTTTCGTCATTAGCACGGGGGTAAGACATTTGACACATTTGACAGTAAAAATGGTCTTGACGCTAGACAACACAAACACATACATGAATGTAATCT
>OLMO02000262.1:15772864-15861762 GCA_900291935.2 Cassiopea xamachana
TATATATATATATATATATATATATATATATATATATATATATATATATATATATATACATACACACATATATATATATATATACACACACACACACACACACATATTTATATATATTTATTGTTTTACTAATGACTCTGATTTTTCCTCTATATTTCACTAGCTACCCAACAAACATGACAAGATCACTATTCTACAAGCAACATGTCACTGCATCATATTGTAGAGCTGCAGAGTATAATGTGCAAATTGCTGGCAAGCCAAAAAAGAGCTTCCTTATGATGTCAAAAAGCCCTTTGAATCAATTTGCTTCAGATGAAGAAGTAGCCAGCTCAGTAGCATTTAGCACTGAATGGGATGAAGTTTATGAGCCCATCTTCAATTTCAGAATTGCAGATGTAAATAATGTCAATAAAGCACCCTTTATCACTGATGGACCATATTCTAACCCACATACATTATTCATAACTGCAGACAAGAAAAATGTTGAAATGAAAAGGCTGATTGGGCATGGTTAGTAGATTTATGTTTCAGATTATTTTTGATAGCTGAAATTGGATCCTTGAAAGGATGCTATTGACCAAACAATGTGCTTGGGCATTGTTTGATGGTTTCTATGAAATCTTCAATGTGTATCCCCCTTCCATTTATTGATATGCTTGATTGCAGTTTGTGAGTTAGAAAAGAATTCAGAGTATTTTGTAAAAAATTCTGTGTGCATTATTTCATAATGGCTCATATCACTCTGGGGTAATTTCTCCTTGCACTTCATATCACAATGTTTTACTTACTTTTGATGTGTGAAAGAGTGTTTGATTTTCTCCTCAGGCATACTTTATTCATTTGCACATGCTTACTTGCATGCATTATCAAAGCCAGAAAACACACCTGGTATGAAGGAGATAGAACCAGTTAACATCCAGTGTGTTATTTCTGATGGAAGAATATTATCATTCATTTGTCATCAATTAAACACACTTAACTTTCAAGATGAAACTGGAGTAAAAAACTTTTTATGGATAGATGATAACATTGAAATGTTCAAATATGCACACCTTAAAGTTCCAGGAAACAAGAAATACAAAGGTGTCACAGAGACAGATATTTACTTAGAAGATCTTAATCATGTAGCATTTGAGAAATTCTTAAAGTTTTTTTTGAATTAATATTATTTGGTAGAATGCTGTTGATGTTATCAAATATATTTTTATCATTGTAGCTGCAATTGTAAGTTTGTGCTTACCAGCTGATATACATTCCCTCTCTTTTCACTCATCTCTCTACAGTTCATAATGTGGGCACAGTGGAGCCAGGGGGCTGGGGGAGCTGCAGCCCCCACCCACGTTTTTGCTAGTGTATGATGTCATACACTAGGTAGCCTATCTATCTAAGATAAGATGCACTTTGATACTCAAAAGGGGGTTCTTCTTGCAATCTACTGCTGTACTTGTAAAATATGTCAAGGGATTCTGCCTCTAACCCCCACTGTCACATCCAAATAGAGCTTGCCACTTGTCTCCAGCCCCCTCACTCAAAAATACACTTCTATGTTCCTTCAATGCTGGTATAAATGAACAGCCAACAATGTGCTATGGGCAGATGTTTTTCCATACTTTCAGCACTTTGAAGTAGGGATACTTGGAGCATGGTCTTCTTGTTTGTGTACTTGCTAGCTCATTGTATCTCCTAAAACAGAGCCAAGGAAACGTGAGGAATGTTAGTCCATTTATAATGGGAAGTCATTGTAGTAAATCAGCAACATATCTTCAAAGTTACCTACCAGGGATTTTCCTGGTTCTCCCTTAGCCACAGGACACCAGATTTTAGATGCAGGTATATTCAATATAGGTAGTTTGTGCAAAGATAGCTGCCTGGTTTCAACTTCACGCTCAATTGATATGCAATCTGTTATGTTCTACTAGCGTCTGAAATTTGCGTTGAGTAAATTATGATTAAAGTCTTTGGTGACTATTTAAGAGATAGCAAACTGCAATTTGATGATACAAAAAAGCGTTGCAACGATACAGGTTCCAAATTTCCCGTGCATAGTTAATTGACAATTAGAGAAGGAAGAAGATATATATATATATATATATATATATATATATATATATATATATATATATATATATGTACTTCGGAACAAAACTTTAAAAACCAAGATAAAAACTGTTGTTTGACTGCAATTAAAATCACATGACTCTGAGTTTCACGCTGGTTGCGATCATCAGATGTCCAGAGAACCAGCGTGAAACTCAGAGTCATGTGAATTTAATTGCAGTCAAACAACAGTTTTTATCTTGGTTTTTAAAGTTTTATTCTGAAGCATATAGCTCTGCCTATATCATTGAGCACTCTGACTTTACAATTCTTTTGGATTGTTATATATATATATATATACATATATATATATATATATATATATATATATATATATATATATATATATATATATATATATATATATATATCTATGTATGTATATATATATATATGTATAGATAAATATATATATATATATATGATATGTATCTATATATATAAATAAATTATATATATATATATATATATATATATATATATATATATATATTGTTTGCTTGATATCATTTGTACTTTGACACACTTCTCCTGCAAGTACTGAGAATAGCACTTGGACAAAAATTATAATTAAAAGGTAATTATATATGAATAGTCAATACCTGATACCTGATATGCAATGTGTAGTTTGTGTGTGTTTCCTTTTGATGTTAAAGTGTTTCTTAGACACCAGGTGCTTTTACGTTTGAATAAGAAGGGCAGAAACGTACTATCTACAGGTGATATTGACAAAGCTTGTTTTCCTTGAAATGTGAATATTGAATCTGGTCTACGCTATTTTGCTAGATTCAGAAGTCTTTAATCCCGACTTCAAGCAAGTAGAAGAAGTGGCAACAACAGAATAGAGGCAACGCTACTGATTTGATCACCCAAAGGTTCGTACACCTTTGCTTTAAGTTCAAGTACAAATCAGATTTTACTTAAAGCTTAACTTTAAATGATTTTATTCTAGTTATCAACGTTTCATCATAATTGGAAATACGTATCTCTGATTCATAGATTTTAATATTCTCAGTGCTTTGATAACGAAGGAATAGCCCGAATTTAGTGAATGTAAATTGATCTGATATTGGCACCGAAGTTGTCTAGGTATGGGTGGCAATATGCTCTCTCAGGAGACAGCGTAAGTTTCAACTACTTTGTAATGATTACTTGAGTAAATAATAGGCCTCTCATCCTCCTTACATAGACGAAAAATTGATAGACTTTCGTCTGTTTTGAAACTCTGAATCCAAAACACTTCATTTCTACTTAGAAATACAAGCTTGCACCATAAAGTGGAAACTGATGTCGCAAATCAGTTAAGTTGAACGATTGCTAGGTAGAGGCAAACATGATAGCTTTACCATTAAATAATTGCATGAGTGACTTTTAAATTTTCACTGACTCAAACAGAAAGATAGAATGCCTTTGAAAGATAATATTTGTCATACAAACAGATATTAAACCCGAAGATAACCCTAGAGGAGAAATTCGTTTTGTTTTTCAGACTATGTACTAACCTCTGATAATTGTATGAGAATTGTACTTCCTCAAATCAAAAGTAATGATTGCATTTCCTTCAGGTAACTTCTCCAAAACGATAAAGCAGCTGAGCAATGGATTTCGAATCATGGAAAGAAAGTTCTCAGGAATCTCTTTCCCCTCCATTTTTGGAAAGCAGAAGTACTAAAAATGAAGGTGTGCTCAATGCTAAATGCCAGTTGGTTCTCCCTTCTGTTGACAACGAATCATGCGAAGATACAGGAAAGGAGAACAATAGAAAGACATTCGCCTGTGCAGGAACCAATACCATCAAAAGAAGTTCTTCTTCGTCTTCACTCTTGACTTCTCTGGCTGAAGAGCAGATACCAAATCAGTCTAGACAAAGATCTGCTTCTTACAGTTTTGTTGATCAGTCAACAACAACCAAGAGAATTTTGACTATCTGGAGGAAAAGAGCATCTTCATCTGCTTCATCGAGCAAAACATTAGCTACGAAGTAACAGCGATATCTAAACAAATTCATACTTCATCACTTTAAAATCCATGAATTATTAAACTGTATGCTTCTTTTTATAAGAATTCAATTGCCATTTGAATATGAAAATGTTGCTTTCGTTTATTTTTATACTCGTTTTATCTCCAGAAGCTCTAATTTGCCTTTATACTGGAAAGCAACTCTTCAATGCTTTCAATCTGATACTTCGACACGAGTGTCACCTTTGAGTAAATGTTTGGACATACTAGAAATACGAAACAAGGAACAGTGCATTTGTCACGTATATTCAAGCCTATTGCATGCATGTTATCTCAATTTGATCAAACCACGTTTTCGGAAATACACTCTATACTCTAAAATAGTATGACAGTTCTAGACTGAGCAATTTGAGTCTCTTAGGCCATACATGTATTCTAAAATATAGGGTAAATAGCTTTATTTAATAGCGATAGGACACAGAAGAAAATCCTACTTATTGCTTCACAGTATGCCCAAAACTTCGCTGAGCCTCAATAGGCTTAAAATGCTTCACTTTGAGTTTGAAGATATAACGGTTATGAGGCTACTTGTAGAAGCCAGTGATTTTCTATAATCATTAAGCTCTGTGATGAATTTCCTCACTACTATATGACTATTGAGATCTTTGTAGATGTTGGCTATATTGTATCACAATTAGACTAAAGTATCATGTCTTCATTTTCAAAAATATAGGTGTGGCTGCAAATGGGCCGCACCCACTTTCTGACATTACAACTAGACCCCCTTGTTGAAATTTTTAGAAATCGCCCCTGGCTTTATCACTAATGAGATGCCACATATAAGAACAATGGCAAATGCGTGATTACTAAACTTCTTTTGTCGAACTATAGCACAGTAATCATTAACCCCCTCGTTGGTAACAAAAGCACTTCGAAGGTAGCACAGATATATATATGACGACTCCAAAAGGAGAAAATGCCGAAAAACCTAGAAAGTACGCTATAGCCGGCGGAATTTGTCTTGAGGGACCAAAACCCGACTATTTTTACAAAGGCTTGTATAAACCTTTTGCTCGGACCGGCCACTAGGGTACATTATATCCGAACGTAGGTTATAACCGAGTATGTTGCAACGAGATTATGCTGTATACACGTTCTTTTTATGAGAAACCACTTTATAGGCAACCTAGTACTAGACAGCCTAAAATTTTAGAAACTGTTAGAACTACAAGGAAAGAGCTAAGAAACTTTAAATAAAACCATATTGAAATGGTCACCTGGTTCAACATAAAGCTGTACCAAACCAATGTGAATATGACATAGCTTTAGAATACAATTCGTACTGACACATTCTGTTTGTTATAGGACAAAACCCAAAACGTTTGCTACATTCATGCTCTGCGAACACTTTCACACCAATTTAGTTCGCTAAATTAAGAAACTTTTAGAACTAAAATGTGGTCTAAAATTAAGAAACTCTTATTGCTAGGTCCTGAACTAGATCTTTTACAAAAAAACATATTAACCAAATATACAGAGGCATCGACCAAATATATGCAAAGTCTACCAAATTCATCAACTAGACATCCGAATATGCACGTAGTTTTTTATAAGAAAACTATAATTTTGCCTGAGCCTCAATTTTCTGAACTTTCCCGAAATTGAGCCTGAGATTTTCTAAATCTTTTCGTAACTTTTACTAAAATAAACTGGCCAAACATGTTTACAGTTTCGTTATCAATATTGCATACTTAAATTTGAATCCCATTAATAGCATTTTGAATGAATACATTCAATTTTTGGCAAATAAAAACACCAAATTTTGGAAATTGAGCCTCATGACTTTCTTACGATTTTCTTAAGATTTTGACCATTTGAGCCTCATTTTGCTATAAACTTTTTCTAATAAAAAAGACGTGGATTACCCTACGTAGTAAATGGGGGGTTGGAATAAGAGCGGGGAGCTGGAAAAAATCTCAAAAATTTGTAATTGGGGAAGGACGATTATTTGGTACACCAGAGCACCCAGCTTTGCAATTGGTGCTTTCTGCAACAATTGAAGAGGGTAAGCAAGTAGAGAGTTGCAGTATCGCGGGTACTTTGCGCGGTAAAGTTGAGGAAGTGGCCTACAAAAACCAATGATATATTCTTTTGTTAACTTCAACCAATCAGAGGCTGGGGACATTGCAGCATTTAGCTATGGCTGAAATGAAAGTGTACTTCTATGTAGCTCATTGAGCAAGCTTTGCGTTCCTAACCACAGGATCATACGAGTCAGTTACCCACATGATAGTCAATGCGGTGCGGTTCACGTTTGAATATTTGACAAGACGCGTAAAAACTATTGGCAAGAGAGGATTCAGGTTTGTATAATAGTTAGCTCACTATTGAGCCTTTGTTGTAGCTTAACTAAACTTTCTTTGACATCTGATGCTTCATGCGTTAACACTTCAGAGTAGTTAAACAGCTTTATGCACACAAATAATATTAATAAGGTTAACTTTTGCAGAAAAGCGAACATAACAGGTATAACATCTATATGCAGATTATTATAATTTAAAGGCATATGAGCCTATCAAATTTGTTACGTCTCAAGAAGGAAATGGGGAAAACGGAGGTAAAATCGAGAAAAAAACCTAGAATTATAGACATTCTTGTATTCAGCTTTGGAGTCACGATTCTGCATCAAATGCGAATATGTCTTTGCTTGGAGCAATGTTAAATGCAGTGGATTTGGGCTCATTTCCTTCACAGAAAGAAAAGCTGCACAGTTTATGCCTATTGCACACATATTGGTTGTATACATGTTAAATGATTTGAAAATGTGCCAGCTAAAAAACATATTGTTAGGAGCATTGATCATTTACCTTTTCATAGAGTTTTATAACAGTATATGCATATTTTAAA
This sequence comes from Cassiopea xamachana, assembly GCA_900291935.2. Lineage (NCBI taxonomy): Eukaryota > Metazoa > Cnidaria > Scyphozoa > Rhizostomeae > Cassiopeidae > Cassiopea > Cassiopea xamachana. The sequence continues at coordinate 15,779,831 of OLMO02000262.1, forward strand.
AGTACATAGTATCTTGCAGTAGGATATTTCTTGTGACTAACAGTATCTTGTAATAAGATACTGCTGGTTTGTACTTTTTATCTCTGTTTGCACTTTTTCTCGCAACCAGTAGTATTGAAACATTTCTTGGAAACCGCAGCTGAAGTATAAATTTTAAGAGAAGAGCCACGACGAAAAACATCCTTCTTTATAGATTCCACTATTTTGACATTCCAATAATTGCTAAAATTAGGCCTAAGCCAGTAGACATATACGGTTTAGTGACACAGACGATGTTGGCATAAACGATATACATTTTGAGACATCTTGTCCCATCCTCAGTTGATGAACGGTGCCGGCGGGAGGTTTTATAAAGTGGGAAAAACAAGTGGGAAAAAACAAGTGGAAAAAAAACAAGTGGAAATCAAGAAAGTAAACCCATGTGAAGTCCCGCTGGCAAGTGGCAAGCTCCTATTGAGGGTGGCAGTGGAGTCAAGGGTGGAGCCCTTTAAAATTTTTGCAAGTACTCCTTTAGATTGCAAGAAAATCCCCTTTTTGAGTATCAAAGTACATCATATCTTAGATAGGATGGACGATCTACTGTGTGAATTTATACCCTAACAGAAAGTGGGAGGACTGCAGCCCCAAGACCCCATGGCTCCAGCATACCTAGCATTTTAACATGCCTTGAACTGATATCAAACGTTGCAGGGTGTGGAGAACATGTGGACCTTGGCAATGGCTCTACCCTTGGTCTACCCTAGAGTCAACTATCTTCATCAAATATTAGTCCAAACTGATTTATTTGCTGGTGCACAGCTAGAAGTTCTTGAGGGCAGAGGTCAGATCTATGAAAAAGGGCATCAAAACCTTTTTTTAAAAAGTTTTGGTGTTTGGGTGACAAAAGAGTTTAGGTTACCTTTGGCAGTTTGGGTTTCCTGTGAGAACAGCATGTTTTGGTGACAAAACAGGGGCTTAGCCAAAGGGGGTCTAGGTTATAGACTCCTGCCCTTTTCAGAAGTGCACTTTTCCATGGCTACAACATCTTCCAGCAGTGGCAATGAGGTTCACTAGACTGCAGAGTAATGACATCAGCAGCCCCCTGCCCCCACAGTGTTGCCTCCATTTGTGAATTTGAAAAGCAACAATTTGAAAGTCACATCTTCTTTGAAAACATTGCAGTGTGCCAATTTTCATAAATTGGACCCTTGCCCTGAAACTTTTCTGGCTGTGCACCTGTAACAGAATCATTTTGGGCAAATATTTGATGAAAATAGGTGGATTTAGGGTAGACCATGCCATACCTCCCAACTTACGCGCAATTCGTAGGTTAGACCTGTATAATCTCTTACAAACCCATTGACAAACCCATTGACCCACCAGGCAATTCAAAAAAGCCACAAGAAAGAAAGGATGCTAGATTTATGTGAATATGCTATTATGTATTTTAATGTAGTGCATTGTTCTAATCAATGTAATATCAAAAATATAAATCATGGCATTGCTAATATCTAAGCTTTTGGTAGTAGTCTTTTAGCTCAAAAGCTATGTGCATATATACATGTACAAACACATATATACATACATACATATAAATATATATATATATATATATATATATATATATATATATATATTATATATATTTATATGTATGTATTTATATTTATAGCAATACCTGACCCTCTTATTACTTCCAAAAAGTTGGGAGCTATGCATGGGTATGGCCATATGTAGGCCCACATTTTCTCCACACCCAAATGATGAATGGTAACATCTGAATTTTGAGTTGTCTATGGAGCGTGGTCTCCTAGAGAGCTGGAGGAGGTGTGGCAAAAGCTGATTATAACCTTTTCCTTAAAATAGGCACAGCTAAACCATGCCTATAGATTAGCTTTGCCTATTTTCATGATCTTCTTTGATTTCATTGATAAAACACAATTTCTCTTTCAGTTATTGGGTCCCAGTTATATATGTAGTTTATCACAAGGCTTGTATGAGATTAATTAAATGTTATTATGAAATTTGAGATGCACTTTTTGGTTGGTAGGTTGATTTGTTGGCTACAGCAGTTAACTTGTTGATTGGCCAGTCATTGGGTTATTACTTTTGAAGTTTATCATCTATTTTGCTCTTCTTGGAGCTCCTTTTGGTTTAGCATCATCAGAACCCGAGTTCCACAATATTTTCCTTTCCCCATAGATTACAAAACACCAACCAACCAACCAATGTAATGGCAGCAAATAAGACAATCAAGCTACTCATAGATACAGACCCAGGATTTGATGATGCCATGGCAATTGCAGCTGCATTGAAATGGCCCAACGTAGAAGTTCTTGCCATCGTTTGTGTGAAGGGTAATGTCTCTTGTGACCAAGCCTGCAAAAATGCATTGAAAATCAGGAAATTATTTGGAGGCGAAAATGTGCCAGTTTACAAGGGAGCTGAGAAACCTATTTACTGTAAGCTTTGCAGTTTCTTTCCAATTATTTATCTCATTTTGGAGATGGAATACATTAAATAACAGTTTTGTCTCTATTAAGTTTTCACTTCTGTTACTTTGGAAGTTAAATTTGTTTTTCAACACAAGTTGATTTCCCCTTTATACAATGTTTCAGCATATGTGCAAAGATTTTCAGAAAACGACAAGCAAAATTTTTTCAAATTGGGTAACAGTATTTCATGTTATGGTTGAAGTTACAATTAAGATAAGGTACAAGTGCACTGAAAATAGATTGAAGCTCCTTTGGCAGCCCAGACGATTTGGATTTCTGATACAATTTTGTAATCAATATATTGGTTACTGCATTATCTATTCCAAAATTCATTCACCATCCATTACTCAATTGCAAAAAAATTTCCAAAACATCTTGGTTCACTTACCAATGCATTAAAGAAATCTGAACTTCACACAAATTACCTTCCCTGTCAATGCCCACTGATCAAAATATTTTTGGATTCTAGCTTTAGATAATTATCATGCAAGTCATTGGCATGGTGTTGATGGTCTATGCGATGTAGCAGATTATATTACTATAGATGAGAGACAACTGGAAAAGCAACATGGAGTCAATAAAATGATAGACATTGTAATGGAAAACAAGGGCCAGGTAACACTTCTTGCCATCGGGCCTCTTACCAACCTTGCTTTAGCAATCAGACTGAAGCCAGAGTTACCAAAATTTTTGAAAGATTTGGTTATTTTGGGTGGGAATTACACTGGCTTAGGAAATCATACAAGAACTGCAGAATTTAACTTTGTTGCAGATCCGTTAGCTGCTAACATTGTTCTGGAAGAGTATTCATGCCCAAAATACATTGTACCATGGGAGACCGTACTTGATAGTCCGTTTTCAAGTGGTTTTCGTGACAAATATACCAGCCAAGATAATGAAAGGTCAAAGCTCTTCAAATTGATAATTGATGCCCATTGTAAGAAGCATGATGTAGATTTAACTGACAGTGCTGATACTCTAGCTGTCTGTGTAGCATTGGATAAAGAAAATGTCACTGCTGAGCAATTGCATACTCATGTATCCATTGAACCATTTGGACATAAAACACATGGCATGATGGTGGTTGAGAGGAGAAGAAATGCACATATTAAATATGATTATCACCAGCCAAATGCATTTATTATAACAAAAGTCAATATTGAAAGGGTTGAAGAAATTCTACTGAATTCTGTTTTGTAGTATTGAGCAGAGTTACCAAGACAAAATATTACCATGTTTCATTAAGTGAAGCAGGGACTTTATTGTTGGGTACAAAGCACTAGGTCTCATTTGCTGTTATTTAATGTGCTACTAATTGAGGTTGTCAATGCTGTTTCATTTATTTCACCTCACACTGCCTAAACTCTACCTGCAATAGCCATCTAAGGATGCATTGCTAAATTTAATTGTGTGTCATTGTTATCCAGGAATAATAAAAAATCAATGAACAAGATATTTTATGCAGAAAAAGATTAAAGCAGAAGACCAGTGAAATATCCTAACATGGATTTAGAAATTTATAAGCACTACCTTGCACTGAAAAGGTCATATCCCATTAAGTTTTTCTCTTACACACCCCAAACATACTATGCTTGATCCTAGAAAAGTTCTCAAACAGACAAAATTTTGGAATCAATCTTGTATAGATGGCAAAGTTCATAAGAAGACGTTAGTCAGTATATAGTTTTGGAAACTCAAGTGGAATAATGACTTACATCTTTCATATGGTTACAGGAAGTTTAGCTGTAGGGCTTCCAATTATTGAACATGCAAAGGAATCACTAATTATCATGAAGAAATAAAGACAACACAACTACTAAGAATTTCAAAACAACAACAATAGCAATAATACCAAAATAACAAACATACCTACAGCCACAAAGTAACCTATTTAGAAGTCAAGTAGCATAACTATAGCATTTTAAGTTACAGATTAGACAACAATACTATATATGAGGACTGACTGAAATTGTAAATAATTCCTAACAACAAGATGGCAAAATGTATGTGTAACATAAAGAATGCAGAATTTTGATACAAATATAGAAATCCTGAGAATAGTGGCATGTTGATGGACTTTTGAATGTAGGTGTAGCCATACATAACTCAAATGCTACAATCCCAGTATATTGCAAAACCTATACTGTCTAATAAATTTTATGTGCACAATTAAGGAGGATAAAACTCTAAACAATGTCTTGAAGGATCTTTTCTAACAGTAAAGTTAAAACATTGAATCTATAAATTCAACTAATGTTATATGGATAATACATTTGAACAAATGAAGAAAATGTGAATAAAATATTATTTGAAGTGGATTTAAGATTAATCAGTAGCAGTTACTAGGGGGGGGGGGCAATGAGCTTCCAAGGTAACATCCAAGTCAGCAAATTCAAGGGAAGGTAATGGACAAAAAGCTAAATATACGTTTCTTTTTCAAATAAGAAACCACTTTTTTACATGAGCCTCAATTTTCCTCTAAAGTTTATTTTTATGAAAAACATGCATACTCCACTAATACATAGCTACTTCTAAAGAAATTCAGCACTCTGCACCCTGATATACCTTGAAAAACTGCCACTGCTGTTGATAATTAGTGTTATATACTAGCACCTTCTGTATATGGGCATCCATAAAGAATGCCTGCCCCTTGGGGGAGGGAGGGGATTAGCAACGGTGTAGACAAAAGTGGACAGGGGAGGGAGGGGGTTAGCTGTATGTGGACATCCTTTTCAGTGTGGCCTCTGTAAGAGAGAAGAGGGATTTTAAAGGTTATTTCATCATCATCTTCCTGTGGTAAAGATAGGGAAATAGAGGCAAAAAGAAATAAGTACAGTATGCACATCTATTTCAAAATGTTTTTATTTTTCCATAGTTTTTGAAGCTCTTTGTTTGTCTTCCAAATCAGTGTCCACACAGCAGGGAGGGGAGGTTGAAAACAGGCGAAAAAGTGTGGACATCCTTTATGGCTGACCCCTGTAGCTAAATTAAACCTGCCTAAAGGTATTAACATACTGAAAGCCACCCAAGTCAAGCAACAGATCAGTTGTGGACCCTCTAAATTCTAAAGGAATCCTTTGGGCCATTAATATGGCAAAGTTTTAAAAAGACATCTGTACCCAATCCATACAGGGAGTAGACTTCCAATGTACCTCCTAAAAATGTGGCATATGCTTTGGTAGTTGGTAGGCCAAAGCCATAACCAGACATTGCTCCACCAACAGCAGAGACATGGGCAGCCTTTACCAGGTTGTCAAATGCACCACCTTGATTTTCACTCTGTTGCTCTTCCTCTGGTGTTGTTGTGAAGGCATAGTCAAAAATGAGGTTCATCTTTGACTCATGAATTCCACCACCCCTGTCGCTGAACCTAAAGAGAGCACAAGTGAGCACAACTTCACTAACAAATACAAGCCATACATGTGCAAAGTTAAAAAAGACAAATCATTATATGACACATAAGTAGCATTCAATTTTTTTCATTATGGAAAAGAAATAAGTCTAAATATGCTGGGAGATGATATGACCCTGCTTTCTATTTCCTATTACAATCAACCTCACATAATTCAGATCGCTTGGACTGACTACTTTGTCTGGATTACAGAAAATACGGATTACGTAAAAGTATTTTCTAGTCATGCTATCGCTTTGAAGCCTTGATGACTACGAGTATGCATTGCTTTAACGTGGTCTGAACAGCGAGATGCTCTAAGCACCGAACACTCTGCCTGCAATGGAATTCAGGCCAGTAATTGAATAAAACGTAAGCTGTAAAAATAGGGTTACCCAAGAAGAGCACAACCGTGCTTATCGAAATGTAGTATCGTTGATCCGGACTACAGTGTACTCATAGAGTACTGTAATTGTAATAAATGGTCCAAACATATCACCAACTTTATGCATTTATCCGGATTAAAAGCTCCGGATAATGAGAATTAATTTGGTACTTTGCAATAGCAATTCCGTCCGGAATACACAAATCCCGATAAGATCGATGCACCATATGCGAGGTTAACTGTATACAAATAAAAACTAAATGCAAAATTCTCTCAACATGGTAGTGATAATAATCTTCAGTCAAAAAGATTAACACATATAATGAGTTCGAAAGCACAACAAGAATTCCGTAAATCCTCGAATAAGCCCTTGTGGGCTCATTTACAAAAATGAGCTTATAGGTGTGGGCTTACTTCAAACGCTGGCATATTCCTCAAAGGTTGACATAAAAAAACGACATAATTTTCTCAATCAACTACATTCAAAAATTACACAAAGGCCATTTTTACTAGCCAATAACAATTTCTTCACTAGCGTCACAAAAGTCGCGTTTCTTTCTGCCTTTTCGTCTCCCATCAAAAGAAGTAATACTGTAATACTGTATAGCTATTGTCCTGCGAGGCTTTCTTGAAATAAGACACTATTGTTGGATACTTCGTCACGTGTAGCACTCCTCCGCAATTAGTCGTATATTAAGCTTAGCATTCGCTTCATAGTTCATAGTTAAGAGTTACGAGTTTGAGTTAAGAGCTTCAACATAGAACAAGATTTATGTAATTACTGTAAATATTGGGTTGATTCAATACTATTATATATCCAACAAGAAGTTTAGTTCATCGTCAAATCTTGCACTAATACACAAGAGCATAAAGTTTACAACAACTATTCTGCAATTATGCTTCCGTCGAATAAGGCCCCATGGAGACTCACTCGTGGGGTGGGGGCTCATTCGTGGATTTATGGCAGGTATGATTAGCAATCACAGTGGAAGTGTAATAGTGCGGTTAGCAAGTTAATGAAGTATAATAAAATTTAAATGAAAATAAGTGTATTTACGTACTTTAGAATGAAATATGAGTCGTTGTTGCAAATGGTTACTTTAACAGGTGGGATTTCATACCACGCGTGAACCTTCTCTCGATGATGGAGTACCGTAGCCCTAGAGACGTAGAAAAAAGAGTCCAACTATTTGCTACATTGTGGGCATCGCAATAAAATGTACAAATTGAAGTTTAACTGTTAACAGTTGTCAAAGATGGTGTCTCTATGTAGAGAACCTACTCTTAGGTCCCAAATAAGCGGGGGGTCCTAATAAGCAGAGGGGGTTGGAAAATTCCTCAAGATGAAATAAGAGCGAGGTCAGAAGTTTGGGCTGACTGTGCAACAACCAGCACAAATACAAAAAGCCCCGATTAACATCATTGCAAGCAAATACTTTTCGGAATTTTGCCATAAAGATCTCATTCATTACTTGGGTAACGCAAAAAAGTACCAACTTCTTGTAGCTTTCTCCTAGAAAAATTGAAAATTTAACAAGTGGGGGCCTGATAAGAACGGAGGGGGGTTTGAAAATTTTTGAAGAAATAAGCAGGGGACACATCGGGACCTAAGAGTACTTGTAGAAAATAAAAACAGGTATATGAGTGAGTTGGACCTACTTCATGGCATTTTTAAGCAGCTCCTGTATCATATATTCTAGAGGCGGTGGTAAGTATGGAAAAACAGCTTTTGAATGTCCATTGATGGCCACTGACGGTGCAATGCCGTAGTTGTGTTGGCACATTTCTCTACAATTCATGTTGTGTGATATATATTATACAGTAATACAAGCAGCAAAAAGAATATGAGAAAAGTTAGAGGTACTGAAATAGGCCTAAGGAGAGGGGCAACAATATGAAAGACTGATTAGTAATTACGTTTTTGTGAGAAAAAGTTTATAAGTAAAAAAGTTTATAAAATAATGAAGCTCAAATGGCCAAAATCCTGAGAAAATCTTTTTAAAATGCAACGCACAATTTCCAAAGTTCAATTGTTTGCTTGTCAAAAATCAATACACGTTTGCTTTAATAAGAAAGTGGTCTATAAGAAAGCAGTATTCAGCTGCTCAAAAAGCTAAGAAATTTCAGTATTGGATTTCTGAGACGTAAGAAAGTTTATTAGTGTTTACGCATCTGAAATCCGATTTATCTGTGTACAAAAAGTCCTGTATGTGAAGTTGCGTATCCTCTAACATTTTATTTTCTGTTGTTTACTAAGGTTTCTTATAATTTCAAGTGGCTTTTTCACTTTCCGTTAATTTGCATGTGCAAAAACATTGCAACTCAAAAATATTTCCTACAAAATTCTTAAGAAAGTTTCGATAATGGAATCGTTAAAAAGTTACGAAAGTTTTAGTGCTGGCCCAAAAACTCTCCTATAAAAATCTTAAATTCAATTTTAAAGATAGAATTCTAATTCAAATATACATGATTAAAAAGGAAAGGGGGTAACTCGTTTTAGCCAGTTTATTTCAGTAAAAGTTCAGAAAATTTTCAGAAAATCTTGGGCTCACTTTTTGGTAAAAATTAAGAAAACTAACGTTCAGGGAAAAAAAGACGTTTTCTCATTAGTAAAAAACGTGTAGAGGTGCCCGCTATGTTTCTATGACATTTGAATCTTTTTGATTCTCTAGAAAGTAGACATTTTAGCTAGAGATGAATCTTGGAGTTGCTTAATGTTTACATATGTTGCGAGTCAAATGGAAATATCTTCAACATACCTGCAATAAAATACACATTTTTCTATCAAATTTCTCAATGACATGTGAGTGCAGATGATTCCAATATGATTTTCCTGTGTTAATAACAATAAGATAAATTTAGCCAAGCACATGCTAAAGAATTTGACTGTTGTTCTAGTACAAAGAATGTTTGATTTTGGAATACGTAACAAAAGCATCCACAAATATAAGCTTCTCTAGTTACTTCAAAATAGAAACATTTTTTGGGAACCGCAGCTGTATTATGAACCTTAGAAGAATGGTCACGATGAAAAACATTGCACATATTTGTCAGGCCTTTAATTCGACATATCAGAAATTAAGACATCCACGCTACCGTTTTAATTCGACATTACCATCTTAGACGTAGACTTGAGAGGACGTAAACTTGAGCGAACGTTTCGAGACAACACGTCCTCTTAAGTTTACCTCCTCTCAAGTTTACGCCTAAAATGGAAATGTCGAATTAATACGGTAGTATGGATATGTCTTAATTTCTGTTATGTCAAATTAAAGATCAGAAAAATATATGCAATATTTTTCGTCCCAGCCATTACTTCAAAATTTTATGTAAGATAAATGCTAGATATTAATTACAATTAAATTAAGAAATTTTTGTTCTGTATTTCTTTTTTTGTTTTGACTAGTTCTCATGTCTTAGACTGAGAACTCTTATGTCATTAACTGAGAACTATTATGTCTTATGAAAGACAAATAATAAAAAGTAATAGCAATTAACTTAAAAATTTTTGTTTCATTGTTCTTTTCTTCTTCTTTCGTTTTGATTGGTTAATCGTTATTTTCATTAAACGTAATTACTTGTTGGTAGACAATTAAATTCTCATGTCTTAAACTAAGAGCCAATACAAACTGTGACAATCACTACCTGCCTGACAATTTATGTCTTTCTATATGTAGAAGTTGATATCTTTAATTGTCTGAAGATTTCAACATTGCAGTTAACCATAAGCCTTATTCTACACACTGAATGAGTTTTTTGAACTTTAAAAGGACAGCTACGCCTGCAGGCAACACGTATTAACATACGATTCATGATATGATCGTAGTCTAAGCAATCACTGATCTTTATATGCATATTATCCTATTCTATAATGATCAATCAACCAAATGGATCATTGTAAAATGATCAATCAGCCAAATGGAGAATTGGGAAGTATTGAGTCAGTTTACGTTAAACAGCTGCTTCGAGGCAAGTTTATTTCTATGGAAACAACACAGAGCTTTAACCAAGAAATACTGTGTAGTTAATATCAAGATAATCATCAATGTTGATATCTATGCTTGATGATTTATAGCTTGACAAAACCGCATCAAACATCATCATTAAAAAACTAATGAATCTCGCGATTTGATGCACTTAATATGTTTTGTTGCTGAAACAAGTTGTGGAAAAATCCTGAGCTTTTAGACTTTTGATTACAATTTAACTTTTTTTCTTTCGCACTTTCTATATTTTTCATAAGTAGAAGTAGGATGCAGTAATAGTAGTTTGCCAAAGCTACACTACCCATATTTAGTGGAGTGTACTATTGTTTTGCTAAAATGTGTTCTACCAAATGAAGTTTTTTAAAACAATCATAGTATACAAGAAACTCAAAAACTGTTAAGGTACATGCCCTTTCGTTTCGTAGTGCAATATGATGCTCAGCTAATATTCGAATACCAAGTCGTGATGTCAGAATCCTCTCAATCATCTTCGGCATTTCTTCGTACTATGAGCAAACAGAAGACTTCCTACTTCAACATATCATGCATAAATTCACAGCTACAAACAATGGTCCTATGTCCAAGGGACTCTAAGTCAATAATGTTGTGGGACAAGTTCTATAAAAGTCTCCTTTCCCTTATCTGTTGATGCATCCTTTCTTTCTCCTAGGTCTTCAAGGTAGAAAATTACTGAGGTTTAGAGTAGAGGTCAGGAGTCTTTCTGGCTGAGGGAGCCATGAAAGTCGCGTATTTTTCAGTATGTTTCCATGTGAGCCATAAAGCAATACCATGATAAGCAATGTTCTCGGTGCCATTAACACCATTTCTAGTCCTTGGTCATCATCCTACAAAATGAGCTAGCTTCAGTCACTAGGAGACCAATGTCTGGCTCCCGAGCCATAGGCTCCTGGCCCCTGGTTTTAAGGCTATAAAACAATACTCACAGGGACCTGAGATTTCACTTGCTGTAATGCTTTTGCCAGAGATGTAACAACATCCTTATGATCATCTAACAGAGTTTTCACGAGATTACTGTACTGTAGTTCTTCTTCTAGTGTTTCAATCTTCTTGTATGATGAAAGCTTGTAAAATGTTCGGAGATAGAGCTCATACTGTGCAGAAAATAAGGTGAGTAAGATAAATAGGGAAACAAGCAATGACATAAAACTAGATAACGACTACAAAATAAGACTCGATGCATGTAATGGGCGTGCATCCACAAATCAACTGGGTCTGCAATGAAGAACTAGATCTTGATGGTTCGTTTTTGACTTTTCTAATACTTTCAAGTGCCAAATAAACGGGGGGTCCTAATAAACAGAGCTGTCGGAAGAAATTCGAAATTTAATAAACGGAAACGGGGGTGTCGGAATTTGAGAAAAGGTTTATACAAGGACGGAAAGAACAACCGGTTGTCATAAAGCATACAACTAAAATATATACAGCAGTACACTATTTCGCAATGAAAATTGGCCGAAAGTAGTACTAACCAAGAAAGCAAATGATATGAGGGGTTTTTAAAAAAGTCAATTTCCTTAAAATTAACAAATGGGGGGTCCTAATAAGTCCAGGGGGCTGGGAAAAACTCGAAAATTATTAAGTGGGGGATGTCTATTTGCCACCTGAGAATAGCATAATGAAAAGTAAAGTACTGGAGGTTATCATTATAGAAGCTGGGCCTAATACAAATATAAGGTGAAAAATTAGTATTCCTGGTGCCAAGAAGGGAGAAATATAGTAGAGCACACCATTCCACAGTGGGGACCACACACTTCAATGGAAATACCCATTTTACTGTAAGAAAGTGACAATCTTTCTATTTCAGTACAAAAGTTTCCAATAAAAGATGCAAAGCATGTTTCACAAAGTCATTGTGTGAAATAAGAGAAGTAAAAATAAGAAAAATGATGTTAGAGACAACTGAGGGTCATGTCTCCAAGTCCCTCATTTGGTGCCACCAATGCCAAACATCCCAAGTAATACTACAGTCAATTTACATGCAATATGGACTTGTACAAATATATTACTTTCTGAAATTCACTTTTTGTGGAAGGCTGTTTTTAAATAATTGGTGTAGAGCGGTGCAACTTGAGTACGCAAGAGAGTGTTCCAGAAAGAAGGTAGAACTTACTACTTCCTGCATCGTTGGGTTTATAGCTACTATGTATGGCAAATGTTGAAAATCTTTAACGCGTCTGGCAACTCGTTTTGGGAGTTCCTTTTGTAGATATTGCGCACTTTTCTAAAAGAAAAAATGGAAAAGCATTATCCTTTTATTATAAAAATACATAATCATTTGCCAATGAAACTATTGCAAATGTGCTATTTTCCAAAAGAGAAAAACTGCACTTAACTCAAGACAAAGACAATAATGATATGTGGGAACAATGTATTCAAAATAGACGTGTCCCTCTGAGTAACTTAGACTAACACATTTCACCAGAGCGGAATATTGTCATACTCCACAAGCATGCTAATTGCTGGACCAGGCTTTTTCATGAAAAAAGATGTATGCGCAAGCCTAGCCATAAGTAAAATACTGCGCATGCGGTGATTAGCACACGCAAATAACTACGTTTGTGATCGCACTGCTAAGAAAAACTTAACATACACATGCTCAAGATCAAATAAGAAAAAACAAAGAAAAGGCTTGTACAACAAAGACACATCTTATCAAACAAATTCATTCAAACATGGAAACTACGATATTTTAAACGATTAATGTAAAAGGAATTCTTCATTATCAGATTACATGCTGCTCCTGACAGTCCGAACTAAGTGATGATTGGTCAAATTCCAGCGTATTAAGTATGAAGATAAGTTTAGGGCCATTATCTTTCCAAATGAAGAAATCGAAATTTGAAGTCATCAGAAAATGCTCAAGAACATCTATTTGCAAGTGCGATCAATCACAAGCGCAATTCAATTTGCGGGTGTGTAAGCGCGTGCGCGAGATTGCACTCACTAATTGACAAGGACTGTATGTGTGCAGCTCTTGTGAAGGTGTTTGTCTGAGCGATTACCCTGGTAGAAATAATAGCACAGATAATCTATCACTGTAAAAAGATCAGCAACTGTTATCTCAATTGCAATTGTTCATGTGCCATAGCAATACTGTCTTACTAAATTTAAAATAGTTGAAAAAGTGACAGACAAGGCTAGTGGTAGACAAAAAAATACAGAATCTGTTCTCTCAAGGAGGGAAAAGTCAGCAAATCCAAAATTCATGAACTTCAAGCTAAGTTCTCTTACATGTAGGTTCCAGCAAAGCTTTGACATAGTAAAAATAAGTTAAAAAGGGGTAGAAATAAGGAAATTATACGGTGTTGGACATTTTAGAAACTGGGGATTGGAGGCACTCTGAGCTGCCAGGGGGGTCCAGGGGCAGAGCCCTCAAAAAATTTTCAAAAATACAAGTTTCTGCGACAAAAATTGCATTTTTTCCTAAAACCATTAAGTATTTGGGTGCCATTTTGCCCATTCACTAAAGGGGGATTCTCCAACATTTTCACAATTTTTGTCTCGGTGTTAACAGATGATTGAGTATTTGTGTTGGGTATTTCCGATGTCCGACAGCTATTTCCAGTCCTGGTTAAACATTTTCATATTTGCTCATGCATGATACTCTTGAACTCAGACTAAGTTACTCAGACTAACAAGGGTGCACAATAAAAAGGGGGGCTAGTATCTTTGCTAAAATGAATAATTTGGGGGCTGCCAATAGTTGGGGGGTCAATACTCCATAGATAGCATGGAAACTGAAATATTCAAATTATTGCAATTAGTTGTTAACATAGTATAAGTATAAGGTAAACAGTTTGCTTTGATTTCCTTTGTTGTTAATATTATTAAGTTGGGGGGGGTGAGTTTAATAAATGGAAATGGGTGGTGAAATTTTCAAAAATCTGCAATTGGGGGCCCCCTACAATTCAGTGCTACAGAGTACATTTTCATCTCCATTGATCCTTGTTATTGATCATTAAACATGATCCTGGGTTGTTGTTCATGTCAGAGGAAACAGCCTGCCAGAGCACAATAAGGTTCAAAAACTCCATTCAAATATGCATACAATTAAATGTGATCCATCATTTGATTTGCTTGCATATAACATCTGGTGAGGAGTGAGTCTTGTTAAAGCCTGCATAGAAATTAAACAGTAGTTAAGAATATACCATGATATTGAGCAGATACCTAAATTCAAATATAAATAACTTGGAGCAATATATAGTAGTAGATATTAAAGCTAAACTCAAATGCCAATAATGGTATTGTGGAGATGGGCATATATCTGTATATTACTATGAGATCTCTAGAGATTTCTACGAATCACAGTCCTTAGATATATTTTCTTGCCTTGAAAGAAAAGCCATTACCTCATTCCTTAAAAGTTTATGTACTTAGCACTTCATGGCTAGTGCAAAAGCTGCATTATTGAGACGAACACTAATCTTCATTTTCAAATTAATTATAATGTACTCCTAGGTCCTGAATAATTGGGGGGAGACATTAAAACCCATGAGTGGTGCTCGCAGGCACAAAAGCTTACTTTCCAGATACTTATATCTGTAGGCACATTTGTCATCTGGTTTTCAAAGTTTCTATTGTTCGGGCTTCTTTTCATGTTGAGCACAGATGATAAGTTGAAATAATTCATGGCAATAATCCATCACTGAAAATTTGGCAGATCAGGCAGAAACCTCAAGTTGCTTACAGCAAAATCATCTATGTAGTTGGAAGATATATTTTCCTTCTTAAGAAGACACAAGTTATTGAAAATTATCGACTCTTCTAATGAAGAATGCTCAAGTTTGTTGGACACAATCCTTTACCTTACTTGCATGCTTGAGTTTCCCATTTCTCTCCTGAATACCCAGTATTCTATACACTTTCTTTTTTATAGGAACCAGTAAAACTGAGGTTTAGGCAGGTTGTTCTTAAATTTTCCAAACTTTTGGAGGCTGCATTGTTCTTAATTTGTTCTTACATTATTGAAGCATAAATTAGACAATTAGCAGGAAAATATTGGGTATTTTAATTGGTTGAGAACCCATTAGAAAAATGCTACATCCAAGGTAGCTTTAAAAGTATCATACTGGATATACTCTAAGCTATTGTTAGTTGGTCTTGTGGAAAGCAGTGCAACTCTAGTTTTTCTCAGTCTACCATCCTCTCTTTTTGACTTCTTCCTGCAGTTAGTAATGCAACTTTACTCTGGGGAACTGTATGTTTCAGACAGCTGCTTCTACTAGGCTCATTGTTTTTGTTTCTTGTAATGTTCATCTCTGATGTCAGAGATGTTGCCATTGCAGTGGAAAAAATATTCCTGTGAGTCCCAAATCAAGGACTTCACATGTCAATAAAAACATGGCTGTATAATATAATGAATTAATTTTTTCATACTCCTATGATGAATATAAATATCTTTGGAATTAGCAAAACTTGTTTTGCCATTGCTGGATTCCTTAAAGTGTCAAAAATGATTTAATGTATTGCATTGTGTTCCTTGTTGAAGCAACTTCTTTTACTAACACTAAAGCCTAATTAGAAGCACATCTGCAATTTCCCTATGCCTTTCTATTAGCTAAATTATATTATACTTACACACATTTCATGCTCAGTTTTGCTCCTGCAGGCACAAAATATTTTTAATGAGCTTTGGGGGGTTGGGGGGGGGTAGAAAGCTTCAGCTAACAGTGCACCAATCAGCATTAGCACAAAAACTCCTGATAAACATCACTGCAAGCCAATACTCTTCTAAAACTTGCTGCACATCACTCATTCATTACTTGGGTAACTTGACCACAGTACTAGCTTTCTGCAGGTTTCTCCCAAAAAAAACTAGAAATTTAATAAGTGGGGACCCTAATAATAGTAGGGGGCTGAACATTTTTTTGAAAAAGCAGGAGGGGGATACTTCTTGGCACTTAAGAGTATGGTTACAAGGCACAGCAGACTAAATGGTTATAAGAGATGATACTCCTGTTATTAGCTCCAGCCAGCATAAACATGAACTTTAATACAGAAAATTCCACTTACTTTTGATGCATAATTGTCAATGGATGGTTGGTTATAGTAAGCCCACTTTTTCTCAAGGCCATATTCTGTACCTGTGGGTGGAGAAAATGCCCTAGTTTGATTCAGAATGCAACTGGAGCAGCAAAGAAGGGCATCATTACTACTTTTCATTCCATACTTGAGTGTACTTCTTGATAGCCAGGCCATGACTTACAGAAACCTGAAAGACATAGAACACAACTGATTCACAGCTAGGCCAATTTTGGCACAAAACTACACATGATCATAACCAGTCTAAACAAAGTACAAGAGCACTTTAATCTGAGAATAAGCAAGCTTGTATTCCACAATAACTCCTACACAGCATAATTCTTCAATATCAAAGCTTATAAAATACAGCTTTAATGTCAAAAAGAGAAACAGTTATACTATATCTCTTCTTTTCTGCCCTAACTCATCCTTTGAGAGCTTCCCATTAATGTGAAGGGTATACTTTGGAAAGCAAAATAATCAAAGCTTGTCAGCAAAAAACTCTGTTAGCAAATGGCTCCTGTAAGAAGCTTTGCAAATGTTAGCTTGCTATGAGCAATAATAAGAGCTCCAAACAGATCACTTAGTTCTTTTTGTCTCATCTACATAGCAATATGCAGAATTCAATAAACAAAAGAATAGTCCAATATATTATTTATATAAAAGCTGTTAATAATTCAATCAAATAACATGGAGCAAAGACAAATAAGGAATATTGCTGTTCTTGAAAAAGTTGCTGTAATGCTTCCAATTGGCATAAAAAGTAGAGGAGTTATAGTAAAATAACATTCTGTTTTCAGAGGTAGCTTTAGGGAAGAAATTTTGAGGGTTCAATGCTGCCAAAGTGCAGAAAGTGAATGAAGCAAGGCAATTCTAACAGTATATACCTTTCAAGTTGGCTTAAAACAAGTTGGCTTCTAAAGTGGGGCATGCCCCAGATAGGGAGTGCAATGTTAGTCAGCCACATGTGAGCCAGGGCAACATGCATACTTATGCAATATATACAGGGATGTGGGAAGCATTACAAAAGTGGGGGCACATTGATTGAGGGGCATCTTGGCAGGGTTTCTGGAAGTGGGCACTTTTTCTGGGGGGTAAAACACTTAATGAAATGACAAAGCATTTTGCATGTTGTAAAAGGGTTAGTATTGTGCCAATGTAAATCAGCTATGTGGATCCAGGGGCATGCTACCCTAGGAAATTCTGAAAATTAGCTCCTCTGAAATCATCAGAAATGCGTACTTTTCTATTTGTTTTGCATCTTCAAAGTTTTCAAAGATGGCAACCAAGTTACACGAAAAGGGGCACTATGCTCAAGACTTTGAAAAGTGGGGGGGCATGTGCCCCTGGTTCCTATGCCCATGAATATATTGATGATCGTATTTATAGTGGGGGCATGAGATACATTTCTTTAGATGGGGGAGGGTTTGCAAGAAATAATTGAGAAGCACTGACTTCAAATGTAGAAGTGAAGGTGTTGAGATTGCCAAAAGTGCATAGAAACTGTTAAACATTTAGGTGAAGAATTAGCTTCAAGAATCTTCTTTGATAAGATGAAGCTAATAGCAATTTTTATTGCTTCTCAAATTCACTATTTCCTTCTACTCTTAGCCCAGCCTGCAAAGTATAACACCAATATACCTAAGATATATGCTGAAAAGTCATTTTTAAAATTAAAAGATGAGAAATATAGATATATAGATATGGGATGCATGCCCAAATTTATAGATAAGAAATTTGGCTTGGAATTTGCATGCTCAATTTTACAGACTTCAGAGTAATCAAAATTTTCTCATAACTTTTGATAATTCACATTACAATCAGGCAAGGCCTTTTTAAAGCAAAAATTTCTCTCTATTTTCTGGTCTACATTTTGGTCCCTTTAAATAACCTTGAAATTTGTACTCACATGCCTATTATAATAGATGAAAAAATAACTATGGTTACAGAAGTAGCACTTTCAGGAAGAAAATAAATTTTGCAAAACTATTATATTGCTGTATACATTGGCCAAAATATCAGGCCCCTCAATGATACACTAAAACGTGAGAATATCTAGATGACATGTGATAAGACAATAATCATAATGTAAACAATGCAACAAAATCAACACTTCTTGATGAAAGACGGCATCCAATTCGCCAATCAGAGGCTTAAATCTGAATTATCAATCAAAACAAAAACAAAATATTAACACAGATCGAACTGGAAGTTGTTTTTGTTAGCTATGATAGGATTTTTTACTTTTGGAAATCTCATATTCTACAGAACGTAGCATCAGTTAATATTCTCTTGATAATCAATGTCTTTTGCTAGGAGTCTTACCGCTAGGCCGGCAATGATGAGTACATGTTTCAAACCAAAAGGAATGCTCAGCAATAGGCTTTCTATTTAATGGAATTCCTCACAAATAAGAGGCATTTATACAGCAACACGCAGTAGCAATGCAAAAAGTGTATGAAGGACGTACCTTTCTTATCTCAAACCTGCAAATGGAAACGTTTTCAAGGCATCCATAATACCTGCTCCAGGTTCATGTTGAGCGATCAGTCTAGCATGGACTCCGAGACCATCACGTGATAGTACGATAGACTCTTCCATATTTGGGAAATTCCCAATGCCTTTTGATAAACAATGGCTGACTCACTTATTTGTTGACTGAATGGTGAACAAAGACCTGGTATAATCACCATTATCATTACCAACGATTCCTACAACTGTTAGCAGGCTGTTTCAAAGTCCGTTTTCAGAAATTCTTGTCCTTAGTGGGGTTTCCATCACGACTGTACCAAAAGTTCCTGGATACACCCAGGGGCGGCCATCGTAGAAGGCCATGCCGTATTATTACTGCGCTCTTTGATTGCCACACCATATTAATGCAAGGAAGTGACCGTCCTATTTTCTCAGCAAAACAGGGAGTAATAAAAGCGTGAGAAATATGTACGAAAGACGAATTACATTTTGCCAAAGGTCCCTCATCCCAACCCTAATATTCTTTTACTGAAATTGGATGGATTGCAACATAGACCCTGGAGAAAACTGGGGACATGTCCCGCAGTCCTCCCCCCTCCGCCGTAGTGCAACCACTGAATACTAAGATCGCCGAGAGGAGGGGCAATTTGCCCCGGGGCCTCAAGGTCTAAGGGTCCTCATAACACCAAAGGTCTAAAAGTCTTGGGGGGGGGACTCAAACCAGCAGTAATTTCCATAGTTATTTCTAGCCTGTGTTGACGAGTGACCCCCATAGTGAAATGAACTGAGAAATGACAAATGAAATGAAACGGTATCTATCAATGATTTGTTAACACTGGCGAACAATAAAAGCCTCGTCTGAGTGAAGCCCATGACGTCTCAAATTGATAACTAGTGCAATGATCTCGTGAGAATGGACTTTAAGTTGATCAAAAACGTAGATTAGAACAGAGAACAGCCACTGTATGTGCTTCAAAGGATAACTGTGTCCGGTATAAGCTATTGGTAATGATGGATGATTTTACTCTTGCTGATGTATACGAGCATGCCGCAAAAATCGGCCAAGATATTGAGCAGTTAATTCGCAACTATGGCGAGGGCTCCGTTGAGGAGTTGATGCCAAAGATAGTTTTTACTTTAGAACAACTTGAAGGCCTTGCAGATAGGAGGCAGAAAGACATGGCAAAGATCAATGAACTAAATGCTGAGAAAGAAAGGCTTTCGATAGAGTGCAAAAAGGAGAGCGCATACAGACGACAGGCTGACGAGGTGGGGGTGATTGGCAATTAATAAGTATTTTAGGTAGAAAGGAAATTATACCAAAAGCAAATCTTTACCAAAATCGTTAGAAATCACGCATTCCATTTTGCTTTCAACTTGCATTTGCTTTCAATTTCTATTTACATTCATGGCCCAAAGTACATTGCTAAATTCCCACTTCCTGTTCCCTGTGGTAGTTGTGCATGCGATTGTTTTCCGCGAGTGATCGGTGCTACTCCACTAGGAAATGGTGTTGTCTGTACCTAGATATATGGCTTTTCCCTTTTTTACTAATTAGATATTTATTAATATTACGTATCTTACCCTTCATAATCTGTGTGCCTATATGTAGAGGGAGCGGGAAGAGAAAGCAGAGGGGAGCAAACGCCCCTCTTGCTGCTCATCTGGAGGGAGCAGGTGGGACACAAAAGTGCCATTTTTGATATGCAATATCTTGCATTTAAAATGTCAGCATAATACAGATGTCTGAAAAAAGTTGTCTGTTTACTGTTTCCATTGAGTTTTGACAACTAAGAATAACATAAGAAAAAGGTACACTAAAGTTGTGCCATCATACCTCAGGAATAATGGCACTGCCTTTATGCTGTCCAATGTCTGTACTCCAAAGCTTAAACAAGCAATCTCATACCAGTACGCTTACTTGTACATTGTTTTTTATTGCTTCCTGTGACCTACTAGTTATGAATTGTGTATCACATTTAGCAAGTCTGAAATTATTGGGGACAACTGCCCCCCTCACCCCCCTGCTGAGATGTCCACCACTGATTGTAGGTATTATAGATAGCCATGATTCTAATACCACATGGGCAATCCCATTTATATTTTTATGACTGTAATGGACATTACATCAGAGTATCATCATCAGTATCATCATCATCATCATTTGTCAAACTGCTGACTCAACTGAATCTCTAACTCAATCAAACTGTGAAATTTGTGAAAAGTAATGGTCATTTGTTTCTAATCTACCCAATATTTGTGCAAACATAAAAGTTTTATGTAGCTGGCATTACCTACAAGTTTGGGAACCACACACTTAGAGCATTAAAGAAGCAGTTTTATATACCATTCAATTAAAATATATGCTGAAAACGCTGAATGCGCTATGCTGTTGGATTTGTTCTAGAAAATTGAATATATGGAGACTATGATGAATGAAGACACAAAAAGTCTGCAGAATAAAATAAAAGTTTTGTTAGAAGAGAATGAAATTTTGAAGTCTGACATAGAAGAGCTTGATGAAGAAGTTGCAACACAAAGAAAAAGAGGTAAATTTAAAAAGAATAAGGGCAGTTTATTCCCTAATCAAATAATTTGGGTTACATTGACCAAGGAACTGTTAATATGTGTACATGCAGGGACAGGTTTAAGAGATCATTATTGGGGTGTATGATTATGAACAATGTTGGTCACCACACCTGCAGATACCTGCATAACGAAAGTCATGCCTATTTTTCATTTTATTTATTGTCATATCTTAAAAAGCTGTTGTTTGTTGTAGAAACCAGAAGCCCTGACTATTAAAAAACAATACTGTTGTCACAGAAAATAGTTAATATTTTGTAGTTTACCACATGGTACAAAATTTTTATACAAATTACTAAATGGGACAAAAAAGATTGAAGGATGTCACACTGACTATGCCCCTTGGTAAATCTGTTCATGTTTATATGCAAGACATTTTGTGAAAGACTAACCCATAAGAAGATATTCTACTTTTGAGCTTGTAAGGTATTCAGAAATTTGGATTGTTAGGATTTGGTTGCTGTTAATGGAAGCCTGAACTTACTAGGTCCATGTTTGATAATGGTTTGATCCAAGTTTGGTATTGGATAATAACTTTTTGTATACTATAATCACTTTGTTGCTTCATAGCATTACCAGGTGATGTTGATTTAATGGTGAAAATGAAAACTACAATTGACAGTCAGAGAGATGAGATTCGTGAAGTCAAACAGGAAAATGAAAGGCATAAATCAGAAATTGATGCTGTAAGTTACTTTACTCAGATTATGAAAGGTTTAGTAAATTAATGGATATATTTGGTTAATGAATGAATGGTTGAGAGACGGCTGGAATGAAGGAACTAATTCAAAACTTGTTAGGTGAACAGTAATGAATCTACAAAGTAGCAGGTACAAAATTTGTCATAGTAGCAGGAAGTTATGGAAAGATCACAGCAAAACTAATGAAAAATTAATTGTTATTATTATTGAATTAACCAGAATGGTGGCCCAGTGGTAGAGCATCTGCCTCACAACCAGTAGGTGTGGGTTTGAGCCCCGGCCGAGTGATACCAAAGACTTTAAGAATGGTACTCACTGCCTTTTCGTCTGGTGCTCGACATATGAGAATGGAGTGGGAAAGTTAAACTCATGGAGCTACCAGTGGACCAGCCTCCCACAGTAGCTTTCACTGCATTCACAGATGCGTGGCCTAGGGCTATAGAAACGGAGATAGGCGCAGCCCTATGCGCCATTGGGTGCAGGAAAGGACTTTGACTTGTTTTGATAATTGAATTCCAGGCCCATAGCCATGGGGTGGCAAATGCCACCCCAGGGCAACAGGATGCCAGCATTTTGCCACCCCTGGCACTTTTTTATTGTTGTTTAATTTTTATAGCTAAGGAAATATCTCCAGAAATTTTGGTTGAGCTCAACCTTGGTCTTTCTGGCATACTAGAATGTTCAATATTTTTCTGTACACACATTGCCCATTTGATTGTGATGAGATGATGCATGAAATAAGCTCTCAGACTTTTTACCACATGATTACTCCTGGACTAATCATACTGACAGCATCTACACTCTACTATTTCTCCTTTTTAAATAAAGAGCTTATGACTATAACATAGTTATCTGACTGCTGTTTGTCCCCAAGGGGTACTCCAATAGTAATAAAGTTGGTGTTCAAGAAACACTGAAATCTGTAATAAGATCAATGCATTGGAAAATAGCTTTGAAATAGCAAGTGCAACTTCTCTTTTCTATCTAGAAAAGGGCATATCTTTATATCCAGAAGGGCATTTCCATAATATTTAAAGCATATGATCAAAGAAATTTCACAGGGGGTCTGCCCCCTGACCCCCTCCCCTTCCTCATAGCAGATGGTACTGCAATGCTGGCTATGACAGAAGGCCATACCCCCTCCCCTAGTTACTTCAAGGGTCCATGCGCCCTTTATCCCCTCATCCTGTTTCCCCCTAAAGATGGGACTCTGGCTTCACCATTGTGTTAAATGTTTATATTGTTTAGCTCAATGAACAGACGAATAGGCTGACAGATATGAATGAAAGGCTTCGAATTTATAATGAAAAGTTGCAAGATCGCTTGGCGGAAACAATTCAGCACAAAGTTCAAGCAGAGTCGACTCTTGCTGCAGTGAAAATTGTGAATGGGGATAGCAATGCAGATGCAAAACCAGTTATAGGGATGGAAAAGGAAGAAACCTCAAGAGAACAAAGTACAATGGAAGTAAATGAACCAAAGAAGGAAGGGCAGAATGCGGAAAAGAATGAGGAATTGAATGGAATTGTTTTGGTACCAGAAAAGGAACAAGAAGCAACAGAAAAAGATGTGAAAATAAATGATAAGCCAGCAAAAGAACAAGTACAGAATAAGGAAGAAAGGAAAAATTCAGACAATAAGACAGCAGATGACAATGCTGGTAAAGAACAGGTGGTGGTAAAGAAAGATCCTAATCGACCACGATATACTTTAGCTGAAATGCAGCAAGTTCTTGAAGAAAGAAACAGGTACAAAGAAAGAGTCAGTACATTGGAAGATGCATTGGAGGCATATATTCCAGGGTAAACATCCGTTTTAGTTGTGCTTGCATACTATACAATTGTTCATCAACCATTTAACTAGGAGGCATTGCTCTAGAGCAGTGGTTTTCAACCTTTTTGTTGGAGCAGAACCTCAAGGATATATTCCAGTGGGCCGAGGAACCCCTGTTCACAGATCTGCACAGGAGAGTTAAAATAGACTGTCGATCGTGGCACTTTTCAAACCTCTGGCGGAACCCCTGAACTGTTGGTGGAACCCTAGGGTTACGGGGAACCCCGGTTGAAAACCACTGTTCTAGAGGGAAACACCCTACTTTACCCTCGCTTCTGGGTGACAAGAATTATGTACAGCATAGGTTGTAAAAGAATATCTTTTCGGATTTTTACTCTTTTAGGCAGTGACCCAGTGGGAGCAAAGTTATATCAGCATCTTCATTTGAAGGGGATTACCCCTGCGTGCCCCCTACAACTATTTCCCTGCTTATCAGTGTTTGCTTCCTTATTATCTATTGAAATACGTCACACTATCATTGGAATAATATTAGTCACACATGCGCACCAATTACCGGTTTAGCTTGAAAGGTTATATAAGTTCAAAGACTTTTTGTCTGCAGAAGTTAGTTTTTCGGAATTAGTATCGCGTGTATTGTTCGCAGGGACGGATCCAGGGGATCGGGGATCATAGCCCCCAAACGGCAACATTTCCTATAGCAAACAATTGTGTTAAGATTCTTCTCACATGAAAGCGACAAGAAAACGATTCAAATGGTCGGATGCCCCCCTCCAAATCCTAGCTCTGGATTTGCCCCTGGTTGTTTGTAGATCATTTCAAGATAATCCTATTCTCCACTCAATAAACATTCATACAACAATTATTGCAGTCCTGTGCGATCATCAACACTTGATAAAGACGATGAACAGTTGAAGAAACGACAAACATTGAAAGGTACACCTAAACGGGATTCTAAAGTTCGTGGAATGTAAGTAGACTAATTATTATTATTATTTGCTTATTATTTGCCTAGACTCCCAATTTGCATCTTACTTTTAATTCAAGGTTGTATCGAATTCAGACACCTTCAAGTAATAGGGAAAATAATGTTACATTTAAGAAAAAGTGATTGTATTTCAGTAGTTTCATCCTATGGTGAGTTAAGTAAAACCATAGTCATTAACACACACAAGCATTTAAAAATTGAACCTCAAAATTTTGTTACCTTTCGGCAACCACCTCAGTGAGAATTGTGGATCGAAAATGATCCACCAGTGATCGAAAAATGTAAAAAAATGGTGTTGGGACAAAAAACATTTATTCCAGTTATGAATACTGTAGTCTTCAATTTAATAATAAGTGTTATTTTGTTTTAATTTGTACCCTATTTAGTTCATACTTGATTTTCCCAGCAATCTTAAGTTTCAAATGAATGCCTTAAAAGATACGATGAGATACTATTTTCTAAAGATTCTTAACAGTCGATTCCAATTTGGTGAACTTGGCACACAGCAAGAATATTACTCTTTGATCGATAGATTTATGGAGATGCTGTAATATTCTGTTGTCTTGCAGATTTGGTTCATTTTGGAAAGGCGGCTCTTGAGAATGGTAGTGGATTGGACGGCTTGGAGTATTGTAAGATTTGCAAGTGATTTGCAAGATAGAACTTCCATATCGATAATTTGTACACAGCCTAAAATTCAGGAAATGGAATTTTGGGGAAGCTTCGTTAAATAATATATGTATATAGATGCAGTTGCGTTGTTACGTAAAATAGTGTATCCCGTGAGCAGGGAAACTGCAAATTAATTTATTTGATTAAGCTATTGGCAAAGCAGAAATACTTTTGGGTTAGATACAGCAGTAAAATGTGAGAGAGATAGTCAGTTGCAAAAAATACCAGTCTAGATTGCTATAGCAGAGGCGACGAAACGGCATACAATGTGGAGGGACCTGGTCACTAAGATTGGAGATAAGCTCAGGTAAAAATAGTGAAACATGTCACTTTGTGTAAAAAGTGAGGGGGGGCTAGTGCCTCTGGTTTTGAAATGAGGGGGGCTAATGTCTCTGGCTTTGAAATG
This sequence comes from Cassiopea xamachana, assembly GCA_900291935.2. NCBI lineage: Eukaryota > Metazoa > Cnidaria > Scyphozoa > Rhizostomeae > Cassiopeidae > Cassiopea > Cassiopea xamachana. The sequence goes on from OLMO02000262.1 coordinate 15,805,728, forward strand.
AGGGGGGCTAGTGCCTCTGGTTTCGATGCGCCTGAATAGTATTCCTTCCAAAGATGGAAAAAGTTTAAATATTGATAAAATTAACACGTGAACAATTGGAATTCCTCTTAATTTAGAGCTTTTTTGTAATATTTAAAAAAACGCACACTATACATTTGTGAACTAGTAGTTTTCTATTTGCCATGTTTTGCTAGTACATTGACCAACAATGCTAATAGTAGAGACGCTTTACTTATTATCAAATCAATATTTTTGTAATCATGTAATGTTATATTATGTACGTCTCAGGGGTATTGCCATGATTTCCCTCATGGGGGAACACCGAGGGCCTCCCAGGGGTTATGGAGAACAAGAGAACTTGCCGTTTTTACAAATGGGAGCATGGGGACATGGGCAATGTTCGGAAAACATTGCTCATATTTCCCCAACATTATCGATTTAATTTGGGTGTCTTGAGGAATCGAGATTTCACTGAATAACTTCGCGCGTTGAAGTTTTTGAAGTATATTTATTAATAAAGAAAAGCCAATTACAGCAACAACATACACACAATAAGTCCAAGAGTTCTCAACTCAAATGCTTCCTCGAAGCGTAATGTTCAATGTTAATGTCTTCTCTCTTTGTGTTCTCGAAGCTCTTCGTTCTCCACTATGTTCTCAACAACTCCTTTTCTCGTAACTCTCTCTCTCATCCTTGCGCATGCTCCATGTCACATGATATGGAATTTCAACACAATTCATAACACACTCCGGGCCGCCCAAAAGATTCGCTTGCCAGTCATTTGGGGGTATGAAAAATGTCACAAAATTCAAAAAGAAATTAAAATGTTATAAGCAATTGTCCACTGATTCATCTACTTCTTCATCAGCTACAAACTTTATTTCTGGTTCAATCGTAGTTACTGTTTGATCTTGATAGTCTCCATCAATGCCAACTGCATCTTATTTTCCTCCTAAGTCCTTGAATTTCCGCGTAACTAACAATTGTGCTAAGATCTATTCCCTCTAAATCCATATTTGGAATTTTTGTTGACCTCAACAACCCAATTTAATTCTCAAATAAACCCAATTTCCGCAATAAATCCAAACGATTTGCACAGTTTTTCAATTCAATTAGCTTTTAACTGCAAGTTGGACGCTGGTTTTATTTCGTCAATATTTAAATCACCCATCATCGGTTCTGTCTTTTTATGTTTCCCCTCAACATGAATCAAATTACACGTACCTGTTTGTGTCCTTTGACAAGATTCTAAATCCGAAATGGTTTTCTTGCAATTCTCTTTTATAGCATCCAATGCTTGCTCAGTGTTATTTTCCTCAATCGCAATTTTCTCCGATAAATCTTCGATATTGGATTTCCATTTTCTGTAAACCACCATCGTTAAAGCAATCTTTCAAGTTACTATTTTGTGCAAACGCCAGTTCTTCACTATCAAAACTCGATATGAAATCGTCACAATAAAGAGATTTAACTTATGATTCAAATTCATCTTCTGTTGCAATACGTCTATCACAACCTACATTTTCAGTTTCCCAAAACTTGTATAACTCATTCACAAGGGGGTCTACTTCTCTATTAAGTACGTCAACATCAACTCTTAAAAAATGAGACTTTTCGTTACTGTATATGCCCTCTACAGGACCTGAAACAACCCAGCCAAGCTTGGTTTTCATGGCAACTGGGCCATTCCCATTACCTCTAATTAGCCCGTCTTCAACGAATAACCAAAAAGTATCAGAACCTACCAATAAATCTACTGGCTTGTCTGCGTTCAATTCGTCTCCAAATGCATAATCTGCTAGTTGCGAGTCTCTCAAATGCTCGTATTTCTCCACGGCTATACTCATAACTTGATTCGTAATCGGTGAGCAAACATTCGGAACTACGTACGCATGTATGTATATCTCCATTCTGTCTAGCGATTTTACTGCAATCTGCACGATTTCGCACTCTCTGACGCGCGGAGCCTCGTCTCCAAATGTTTTGATAAGAAGACGTTCTTTTCCTACCGCTTTCAGATTTAACGATCTCTTAATCCGCTCGTGGATATATGTTTTCTTGCTCCCACAATCAAAAATAAATTCGAATGTTGTCAGTTTTACCTCCTACTCCAGGGGCACTAACCTCTGCCTGTGCTGTCTGCAGCAAAACAGTAGTTCTTCCGGAAACGTGCATATTTGTTGTTGTCTGCGGTCTCAGCATTCCCTCTTGAACCGCTGCTTCCGCGCGTCTCTCCTTGTTGTCTGTTCTCCTTTTTTTCGTACGATTCACAGAGTGTTGTATGATGCCTTCCTCTACATCTGTAACAATTTGCCTGTGAATTGCATTTTCTGGCGATATGCCCGCTTCTTAGACAGACGTAGCATTTTCCTTTCCGCTTCACAATATCCCGCCTCGCTCTGTGATTGCTGACGACGTTGCATTTATGTGAAGGATGCTCTCCATCGCAAAAGGCACATATTGAAATATATCTCTGGCTTTTCCTATCTGTGTTTGAGAAAAGTGATGCCGTTGTGGATTGATATTGCTTCGGTGAAACCTTCTTTGCTTCCTCCAATTTTCGTTCATTTTTGTTTACTGCAAAATAACATTGTTCTCTGATATCTAACTCTGATTTTAACACCTTCAAGAAAGAGTACGTCCAGACTCCTCGTTCCTTGCAATGTCCTCAAAAGTGAAATGCGAAGTTCCTCCGGTATGCATTGTAGAATTTTGGTTTCAACCCACTCTCATATGATTGAGACAAAACGCCTACCGTTTGTAAACTTCTCACGTTTGATTCTATCGGATCATATACATTTCGTAATCCATTCAAATCTGACATGTTTCCAACTGTCTTTATTTCTTCAAATTTTCGCATGTGACTTGAAATTATTACTTGTTTATTCCAAACCGATCACAAAGCATCTCGACGGCTTCTGCGCAGTTTTCTCTCATCGATACTAATCCGTCGAGTGCGCGGGCGGCATTTCCATACAAATATGACTTCAAGTAATTAAACTTTTGAACGTTATCTAAATCTTCACTGTTATGTATTGCCGACGAAAATGAATCCCCAAATGCTTCCCAATCTGTCGGATTTCCTCCAAATTTTTGCAGTTGCAAATACGGTAGCTTAACTGTTCGTGATTTCGTGGTAGGGGCTACGTATTCTGTAGTGGGCGTGTTCTCTCTCAGGTTTGAATCAATTTTCGCAATCACAACTCTATGACGTGACGCAAATTTCCCGTTCTCTACAACAGAATTCTCAGTATCCTCCTCTTTGATTAATTCTAATATTTCAGAATCTAGCTGCTTCAGTTCTGTCAATGAATCTTTTAAATACTGCCTATTTCCTGCAAGTTCATCTGTCAAGTTCGATGTGTAATTCGCTAGCTTCTCTGTTGTCTCAGCCGCGATTCCCGCTATCTCCGCGCAGAGTCCATTACGAATAGAAGTTTTCCTTTTCAACACTGCCATCTCTTTTTGGCTATATCTCCTCTTTTCTAATTGTATCTAATTCTCCCGGGTCACGGCACCATGTTCGGAAACATTGCTCATATTTCCCCAACATTATCGATTTAATTTAGGTGTCTTGAGGAATCGAGAGTTCACTGAATAACTCCGCGCGTTGAAGTTTTTGAAGTATATTTATTAATCAAGAAAAGGCAATTACAGCAACAACATACACGCAATAAATCCAAGAGTTCTCAACTCAAATGCTTCCTTGAAGCGTAATGTTCAATGTTAATGTTCTTCCCTTCGTGTTCTCGAAGCTCTTCTTTGTCGACCATGTTCTCAACAACTCCTTTTCTCGTAACTTTCTCTCATCCATGCGCATGCTCCATGTCACATGATATAGGATTTCAATACAATTCATAACAGGAAAATTTTCAAAGGGAATTAGGGATCAAAGTAGATTCTGGAGAGCAATTCGGTATTTCCTTTGAATGGAACACTAAAAAAATTTGGGAATAAGGGAGATTTTGGAAATATATCTAGCGGACACGAGAACACAGACTACCCCTGGGGGGCCTCAATACCATTCCTTGGTGTGGACTGTAGGTGAGGCTGTAGAGCAAAATCAAGTAAAAGGTGGACCCTCATAGGTGGTGGTAGCACTAGCTATTGCCAAGTGGGAGTAGGGAAGGAGGGAGTAGGGAAGGAGGGAGTAGGGAAGGATGGTGGTCATGGGGCTATGTTTCCTGAAAAAAAATGTGGAACAATGTGCCCTAGATCTAATGGAAGCACACTTTTTGAGTACAGTGATACGCCCTTTCTAGATAGAAAAACGACAGATGAAATCATCAATGTGGATTTGAGAACTTTCACCTTTTATCTGTGTTATAAAGGGGTTCAGACCCTCCATGAGAAGTAGAAGGGGACTGAGCCTCCAAGCCCTCCTCTTTTGCAGCCCTGGCTGTAGCCCCCCTGTCACTCTTCTGGCGATACCCCTGGTATGCCCCTATTCTGTATTCATACTTTATAGAGTAAAGTAATTTTGAAAATATATTTGCGTGAATTCAACATTTGGTACGATTGTTGTTAATTATTTGCTGTATGCTTGATTTTTAATGCACAACATGTGACAATTGTGTAGATATTCAAGTCATTTCAGAATGCCTTCCAATCATGGAAGTTCGACAGGAGTTTTGATGAAATACATTAACTACATTTATGTGGTAATGGCGATACAGCTTTGTACATTATTGTATTCAATTTACTACATGCTGCATTACAGTTGAAATAAGAAATATTCTTGGCAGATTATGCGGCTTTTTCCTGACATAAATTCTCAATTTCACTCTGCCCTGATTGTACATGAGCGGAACAAGACTCCCCGAGCTTCGCGACAAATAGATTCTACTTAGGCATCATTAGGAGACTATATGCTTCTTTTCAAAACTCATTCTAAAAATCATGCCGTATTACAAACAGGTTGCATGTTGATTTTCAGGAAGACATTCTCAAAATTTTAGTCTGAAGAGTTGACTTTAAAAGCATTCAAACGTTATGGTTTTACTAATACTATTGCTACACGCTCAGAGAAAGAAATTACTCTATAATCTACATGCTTCGAAAAGGAACTAAAGATTCAATATAAAGAATTAACAACAATCCTAAAATTTACAAATTGGAGCAATCGTTTGTTAAAATGGAGAACACGTAGACGCCGTCACAAAGTACAGTGGAATACATCGCAGCGCCTGATACTGGACGTACTGATGGTACCATAGCTTTTGAAATGAGAGTGCATTAATAGGTACTTACACGACGGCACCTTTCAGTTTTCACAAGGCAATTAATCTTTTAATTCTTGTATCACCTCTCATGCATTAATGCGTGAATAAGGATTCCTGTAAATATAAATACGTTTAAGTAACACATGAGAGCTGACTCAGTTGAGTTACAGCAAGGATACATCCCCACAAGGGAGTCGTATTCCCTGCAAAACTGCATTTTCAGACCTGTAGTCATATATGTAGCTTCCTGTAAAACGTTTTAAGGACAAGGGTGATTTCCAGTGCCATATTTCTATTGAATAAATCTTATGATAATGGGAAGCCAAGGAGAAAATATATACCGGAAAAGTTACTGGAAGCTCTGAATACTATGAATGCTAAGGGCAAGAGGTAAAATCTCGATTAGTGCAGAGAAGCATATTGGTACATGCAATATCTCCAGTACAAGGCGATATAAAGCCTTCTTTAATTTTGAACCTAGATTCAGGAAAGCTAGATGTTAGAATCAATGAAAAATATTGTCTTCTACTGAACAGCGCTCAAACAACATTCAGCAAATTTCAAAGGAACACCTTCAGAAGATACCTGTAGCGACTGAAACATTCAATGAATCGAGGTCCCTGTGATAGAAGCTCGATGCGGGTTGTATTGTTGTTAGTTTTGTGCAGCAACGCAGAACATTGTCACAAATGCCTGCGCCCTCATTCCCTAAAATATCAATGTAGTTAGAAATGAATTGGATGGGCAAAGAGATACACACTTTCTACAAGGGCACCTAACTTTTCGCTGAGCTTCAATATTCTTAAATTTGTCTGCTTTTGAGCCTAGGATTGTTCTCAAATTATTTCTGAAGTGTCGAAAGTGTAACTTTGTCTGAGAATCAAAGAAATATATGCAAATCTTTGTTGATATTTTACTGCATCATGAAGCAAAAACAAAAGTAGAACAGAATAATAAGCACTGTGTTGATAGTGCCAAGTCTAATCTGCAAACAGTACTACAACTGAGATACACAACTTTTCAGAATTCTAAGCCTAAATATTCTTATCAACTTTATTCTTATAAAAAGTGTGCATATGGTAGAATTGTAAAAAACATAAGTCACCAATGAATGGCAAATAAATTGTGAAAATTTGAAGTCTCACCTAGAACCAAAACTGATGGCTTATCTATGAACAGTTTCTGACATGGAATGATATCTTGACTTTGGGTGTCATCATTGGGCATAGTTGAACCAATTATTTCCCAACCATAACTTGCCAATTGCTTTCAGAGAAAAGAAGATCAATATCAATGACCAAAATCAATTAAAATAGTAAAGGTTGTAATATACAACAAATCCAAAAACATATCCAAAAACATTTTTTTATCATGTATAACATCATTGGATTACAATAGAAAGAGCTACAAGTGGTGCAAAATCACAAGCACATTCACAACCTATGGATCTACTAATGCCTTTTGGGAGCCAAATGTGGAAATGGCAATATTTATGAATTTATCTTCCAAAGTAGGGGTTCTATCAACCAAAACCAAAATTGCATGCCTCATGTTGGCAATGTGGCTCTAATGCATAAGGACCAAAACACATCAAGTCTAGCAGGATTTATACACAGGGGTGGCTCTTCTGACTAGCATTTTCTGATAGGGGCTATAGTCCCACTAGTCCTACCCTAATTGTACATGTGCTTGACTTCTAACTATTAAAACAAAAGCATTTGTGCTTCATCTAACTAGCTGAAGCACAGATAGAATTTCATCACAACGGTTTTGGAGGAATTCAAAGTCTTTAACAATTTTCTAAAATACACCTGCAAAAGTTATAACAACAAAACTGAGCGATTTCATACAAGGAAGACCTTGAAAACTAAACTCACTTGAAGGCAATTTGGGAGATTATTAGCCCCATAGATTTTCATCCACTCCATTGCTCCTGCACTTGCCTTGCTCACAGTTGGACTTAAACGGCAACTGAAGTATAAATGAATAGTCAAAAAAATCTGCATTTTAGCTTGGGAACATGCATAATGGAGGCTGACTGAAAGAAAATACCCTGTTCTATCAAGGATTACAAAACAAGAATTTGAAACATTACTTGGGAAATAGAGCATAAAATAAGTCTTAAAATCAGAATTGCAACAAGGAAAATTTCCAGATTTAGTACAAAGATATTCAAAAGGAAGAGTTCACCATCGTACATTCAATGGGAAGTTCTTTCTGCTGAGTGATTTTGGCTGGATTTGGAAATGTTCTACACTGCCATTCCTATTGTAGTACTTAATATTATGTTTCAGATACAGTTCAAATCTTGAATCTTTTCTCAAACTAACACAAATCCAAAAGAGCAACAGCAAAAGAGCAAATTAATACCAATCCACTCTTTGTACAGCAGTAGTTTATATGGAAAAACACTAAACATGACTTCAGGATTTGAGATTTACTACAAATCCCTGCTGCAAAAAGCACTACCTTTGGTATTGATTCCATAAGATTTTGAGGTAGCCTATTGTGGAGCAGCATACCCGATTTAATTAAAAGAGCGTCATCAGCTGCTATATTCAAAACAAACATGGGAAACTGGAATGGAAAGGAATGTAACTGTAAGATATGTAGATAATGCATATTAGTTTATACTTTGCACTTTATAGTAGTTTTCACCTTGTCCTTTAACTGTAAATAGACGGTCTGAATTAGCTTGCATTTTTTTAAAAAGTAGAGCTATGAAAAAAACCAACTTAAAATAAATAGATCATTATTATTATTATTATTATTATGGAGAAAACAAACAATGTCCAAACTTACGAATTCTTTGCAGAGACAAGGATACCAGTAACACCAAAGTATCCAGCAGAGCGAAGAATGGCACCTAAATTCATTGGATCCTGCAATTAAGTAACAACTACAAATAGAATAAAAACACAACACAATAAAGAAAGGATTGAATGCCAAAGAAGCAATGGAATAGAGAGACATAAAAACAACCATAAATGAGAAAGGCAAAAACAAATACCACTTGAGAAATATTAAAGAATGAATTTAATCTTCAAATTTCAAATGTCTGATTGGAATTTCAAGAAATATGAGTTAGTTCTTTGTTAATGTCCAATAATATTGCATGAACTTGCAGAACATTTACCTGTACTTGATCTAAAGCAATCCACAATTTTGCTTCTTGCTTCAAGCCAGTGCTATAGATAAAAAGAAAAAAAGCTCACATTGACTTCAAATTTGGAGCTGAGTGCAAAAGCTACCAAAAATTAAAAACATGAGGACAAAAAACTCAGCAGAAAAGGTTGTACAAATCTGGTTCATCTGATTGAATGGAAATTCAATTATTGAATAGCTACCTTTTTGTGTAATCATGGCTCAGAAGACTGCTATTATCTAGGTCTTCATAATTGAGTGAAGATGTTGTCATGATGATATTCTGTACATGGAACATAACATAAAATTATAGCTTTATAAACATTGACATAGTGTATTTATTCTCAGTAGAATAATTATTACTTCCAAAGATCTATAAAGGCCTTGTTAAAATTGCTAATTTGCTATTCTTACATGTGCAACAAATTTCAGGTATTAAATGTTGCATTTCAAAACATACTTGTCATACAATTTGCATTTCCTATTTTTTTCATGATTTTAGAATGCATTCCAACATGAGGTAATAAAATAGATAGGATCAGGGCATTGAGTTTGCTGTCATACACCATGCTTTATAGAACTTTTCTCTAAAAGATAAAATTTGAATACTGCAAAATGTGTCTAAAATGTAGAACTGTTCTTATCGTTTAATAAATACGTAATATGGAGCATCTTTCTCATGGAAACTGCAACTAAGTAAAATTTCACAACCACTTGTGGCATACTCTTTGGCAATGAATAGTAGGGAGTTATAATAAGGAGGGGAGTTGACACTTTTCTAAAAAACAGTCCATGCCTGGAGGCATGTGTGATCACTTGTGAATGTGTCCACACACGTAAAACCCTCAGCATAAGCAAAATATTGCTTGTGCCAATATCACTGTCAAATAGGGACTTCATTGTCACAACTGCAATACTTTTTGTTAGTATAATTCTGCTTTATCCTGTTTTATCCTAAATGAGACATTTAAAATGCTTCAGTGACAAGACACCCTGTATCTTGGATAAGCAAACCTGGATCACAAATGCAATTTCAAATAATTAAGAGCAATCATTCAAGTAGACAGGGGTACACATGCAAATTGATGCTCTTGCAACAATTTCTTCCAGCCATGAACTATTAAAAAAGCATTAATTTGGGGGCTACTAATAGATGGGGGGCAATGTTCAGTAGACAGTATGGGGATCCAAACATTTCAAGATCATTCCTAGTTGCTAACATTGTATAAGTATAAGGCATAAATTTTCATCTTGATACCTTTTTAGATAAACCTACTTGCTTTTAGAATGCATCCACAAGTCATACTTGTTACTACCTTGTATGGTTTGTTTTGACTTCCTTATGCTAGGTTTACACTATAGATATTTGTCTATAGATGCAGAAAGTCATCAACAAAAGGTCAGAAGTCAGGTAGACACTTATCTACAGAAACCAGTGCTGGAAAACTATTTACGTGCTGTACCTGATGACTTAAAGATGGAAAAGGAGATGCTGGAAACATTCATATGTGCATAGATATTGAAAAATAAGGAAGCATCTTGATTTGTGTAAACAAACCCAATGTATTTCATTTACTTCTCCTTTTTAAAACTTTGAAATCTTTAGTTGGGTTGGGGTATTACAAAAATAGGGAGTTTGTTATTCCTCAAAACTGCTTGGTTGGGGGTACTTAATAAATGGGAATGGGTGGTGTGATTCTCAAAAATTTGAGTTAAAATTTTCTAAGATTTCCATTTCCACAATCAATCATCCATCGCACAAATGCGTTTCAGATTACAAAATAGCAAGATTGCCTTTCAATTTAGTATCAGAAGTGTTATTTGTATTCTACATATCTGTAAAATGCAAAATCAAAAATTTAATTGTGAAAAATGCAGCACATGTATACACATAGAAATACAATTGAGGCTAGTAATACATTACCTGATGTGGTCTGTTACCAACTAATCTATCCAAATGGGCTTTTGGCTTGTACTCAACGTTTAGCCCTTTCTCTGTTGCATTTCGAAGAATAATATCTATTTTGGAAGATCTAATGAAAAGCAATGTCATATAGTTTGATGAGACAGTAATATAATGCAGTGTTCGTTACAAAACTAGGCAATGGAGGCGCTTCGTAAAATAATTTGCATGTTCGTCTTCAAATTGGCCAAATATAAATGGCTTTGCTTAGCAACAGACCAAAATTAAACAAGGTAACATAACCATCACAGGAATTCTGGTCTAGTCTGGTAGCCATTGTCGTGTCTCATAATGTGAAGGCTCTAATAAAATTCACAAAACTAGACTCACTTTGATAACTTTTGTCTATTCTTGAATTCATCCTTCACAATGATTTTAAATATTTTACGTCGATTTGCCCGCAATGCAGCCAAGCATGGGAATATTCCGAAGAGTTGTTCCTTCATGTTGCCGCCTCGCGGTTCAAATCAGGTGCCTCGTTCCCATGCGATAGAGTCCTTGTCCTTTAGGGAAACGGAATAACGTAATATGGCCGTAGGCAGAGACTTAGATGGGGGAGATTATGTACCGTTTTCGTAGGCAGAGTCGACACAGAACAGAAACACTTCTGAATTCTGATACTTATTTTCAAGACTGACTAAAACTGACTAAACCAATTCAAGTTACCTGTTAAGCATGTAGGATATGTAATGGTGCTAGTTACTGTACATATTGAGAACAAACAGGCCAATGGCTGATTTCCATTTACCAATTTCTGGCACGCGCGCGACTTTTTGCGATTGATCGTGGATCTAGGCATGCGTACTTAAAACAAAAAAGCACGTGAGTATGATCGCGCGATCGCCAAACAAGTTGAAGTTTGTTAGACTGTTTTGAGAGATCGCCAGTAGTAGCCAACCAAAAGAATAGCAGCTTCAGGAGTGACAAATTGCACAATGGCGTCGTAGCTGTTGACGAGTCTGGCTAGGAATAATGTGGTTTCAAGTTCGCTTCGCACATGAATAGCATCACATACATAGTGATCAAGGAAGATAGCTAGGTGGGAAATTAACAGTGTAATTTGATATTCACAATGTGTTCGCAAAACGTCGCGCGCCAGAAATTGCTGAATGGAAATCAGCCTTAAGTATGGCATAGGGTGCAACTAATCCCCCTTGACCTAGAACCTTATTAACGCTACAATTACTACGAGGGTAAAAAACACGCATATCCGATTTTTATTATTGATTTGAAGAAAACATAATTGTTCTCCAAGAAGATAAGAAATCCTACCACAAAATGGCAAATAAGCTCCCCACTGGGAAGTTTTGCCCTAACCCTAGCAATCTTTCTATGCCTCCTGTTACAACCAATCAGCTCTTTGCTCCTTTGCTCTCAAATAGTTAATAGCCAATCAAATCTCATAAAATACCACCGAGTCTTGCGAAAATGTCAACAATGGCTGCCAAGAAGTCTCCAAGGTGTGAGAAAGTGCACTCTGTACTCCGAAGTGCTGCAAGTGAAAAATTCACCAAACAAGCCAAGCACGTGTTTTGCAATAACAGTTACTCTAGATGTCCATCATGCGCATTTATGACATTCCCTCTACAACTAAAATTTTAGCAAGATTCGGGGGTATTTTGCGAACTCTGATTGGCTATTTGACCATTTGAGAGCAAAGAGCTGATTGGTTGTAACATTTTTCAACCTTGCTTTTCAGGCAATATAGGGTGAATCAGTGTGACATACAAATGACTACTGTTTAACAATTAACTCCTTGTCAGGACAAAATTCAAGAGTATGACAACTGTAAATGGAAAATCTCTCATAAGCTATGTTGCTCATCGATGTATCTGCATCTGGCAGTGGCACGTCATACAAAAAAAAGCCAAAGACAACACTTCTGCATGCAGCCAAACATGGTAATCAGGTAGCGGTTTTGCATGCCTCATGTATTTTTATGCCGTCAAAAAGAAGATTCCTTCTAATCAGTATAGGAGGCAATCAATTCATCGGTCTCAAAACAGGGACTGGATTGAAGAGCTATTAATTTCAAAAACATTCAAATGCGTTCTTTATTGTAGAGCATGCTACACAAAACCTGGGACGCCAAGAGAATTCAGAGGTTCAAGGGCGAAAAAGAAGGATGAGTTCCCCTGCGAAAGAAGCCAGCAGAAAATTTCCAGGGTCTAGAAACTAACTTTGGAGAATTGCTTCTCGTTTACATTATGAGGCCCCTAGACCATGAGGTATTTGGCGTTGTGAGGCCCTTTACACCTTGAGACTCTGGGCCGGCCCTGAATACACCAATTGCTGCATTTACGGAAACATTTCTTAACGATAACGAGTTACATAGGGCAATACAATTCAGAAAATCTATAGCAAGGGGGAACAGCAAACAGACTACTCTGACTAGCTTAAAGACTTAGTAAGGACGTTTCGAATCATATTAAGAACAACCAAAGACTAACAGAAAATATATGTTAATCAAAATAAATTGGTACACGTTGTACCAGAAACTTGTTCATGAGCTAATACAGGAATGTGCCGATGGGGGCGTGGGAGGGCGTCGTGCCCCCAATATTTTCACATTTGCAAGAAAGTTGGTCAAAAGGCAGCCAGGCTGCCAAGAGGGTTGGCCACAGTATTTTCTGTGACCTTTTTATTTAGTAACAAGTTAGTAACAAAAGCTGGTCAATTGGTCAGAACGCCCCCAAACAGAGAGTCTCGGCACATCACTGAGCTAATACATAATCAAATATAAATACTATACATTGAAGTTTTAAACGAGCTTTTCTACTCTTTCAGCAAACTATCGAAAGCATTTCCTAAATACAATATCCTGCGTATGAATAAGTAGTTTCTATGATGCAATGTATTTGGCACAATTCCGTGAAGAATCTGTAATTTTCTAAAATTCGTATTACTATTTTGCAAGAATAGCATTCTTCAAAGTAGAAACATGCTGACAGGGGGTGTCGATGTTAGGGGTGTAAGGGGTGTCACCCCTTACTTTTGCCGAAATTTTCGGTAACTCTAAAGCTTGTCGATAAATTCTTGCTTTGTGATCATCGCTTGTCGGTAATCGATCATCGTTCGGTGGTAATTCAGGGATATTTTAGTAACCTCCCAGTAAGTTGTTGCTGCTACACCCCACACTCAATGGTCTTTCGGCACGCCACTGCATGCCGAGCAAGTCTAAACACAAGGACAGCCCTAATATACAAAATTCATTTTTAGTCTGTTATTAGAAATATCAGTTATATATCAAAAGAGGAACGCAACAATTGAACAGTCATTCGGGGGTGGACTATGATCCCTGGTCATTCTAACGGTAACGATGCTCATCTCATATCGGCCAATGAACGTCATCTTAGGGCCTGTTCACAAGCAGCGGGCTAGTCTTCACAAGCAGCGGGCTAGGTCATCCAGCTGAAGTGCTTTATATCCCACCGTCACATGGGAAGTTCAATTGGAATGTCTGAGTAAACATAGAAGCCGTTGTTTGCAAACTCGTGGCCTATAGAGCATGCGCGGTAGGGTTATGACTAAAATTTTTTTCAAAATTTTCATTTTCCTGATGTTGCATTTGTTGAACTTGTACCCAAAAACGCAAAAATCACTTATATAGAGTTATTTGTGTTGGATAATAAAAAGCCTCATGCACCCAAACTCTGTCTGTTTATCTTGTGTTGGTAGTCAGAGCATACAGGAATTCGCGACCTTAGAGTGATAACTACTTCATTCATCAGAGCACTTCATATTATTATTTGTAAGGTAGTTGCTATTGTTAGTATTTCTTATTAACTTGTCAACAAGGAAAACTAACCATAGCAACTAAAAATTGTAATTTGTTAAATTATAAATTTAACGTTTTTGTGTACTGTAGTTGTTTGTTTTAGTTCTTGATTACGTAATGCCTAATTTGTTGCTTCTGCTCCTGCTCGGTTCCGTTTTGTAGTAATCATTCAACTTTGTGCTATTGTGTCAAATGTCATCTCCCTCTACTGTCAATGTAATTTGGGTGTGTTGTCCATGTGATGTCAGTGTAGTAATGTAACAATGTATCTATTATGTAATCTGAGTACTTATATTGTATCTTGTAATTATATATCTTGTCACCGTATATTTAGGAGTCACAGTGTGTTACTCATGAAAGCAAGAGGTCTTTCTTATTTGTATAAGCTTTACTATAGTCAGTACTTGCGCTTGTCTGTAAAGCCAGTTGTATTTCAATCGTCCTTGAATATAGTCGTGTTGTATGAGTCGTCGTAAATTGCCGTTGTGTTTCTGTCGCTGTGAAGTGATTTAAAGTGTGTCGCTGTCTCTTGCCCTGCGCGCAATTCTTCAAGTCGTCATTTCGGAATATTGAGAAATTGGGAACATTTGATCTATTTGGAACCTTGAGAAATTGGAAGATTGATAGACTTATCGAGTTCGAAGTATTTGTTGAGATAACTGCTTATATTTGTATTTACAATTTATAATGCTGTTTGGATTGATTATCGTTTGAGTTATAAAATCAATATATCTGAATTAACTCAAATTGATTTACATTGGTGCCCCATGTGAGGACAAGCTCACACTGTAAATGGAGCAACCTGTTGTCATATCTAAAACAAGAAGTTAAGGACATTGTGTTGCACATTGTACGGGAAGTTGTGGTCGCCATGAATGAGAAAGTAAAGGCAGCTGGGGAGCATGTACGAAGCCCTTTTGCCGACTGAACGAATATATACAGATGTGAGGATGGCCCACCCATTTGCTATTGCTACCTGAGGGTCGGCCACATGGCAAAATACTGTTGGGACAAGATTTATTCCTGTCCCCACAAGCGATCCAAAGAAATGCCAGAAGTGGCGCTGTTCTTTCAGTAGACAACATCAATGTTCAGTCTCTCAGACGGGATGTTGGTAAATTGTTGAAAGAGCTCCAGAGGATAACTACATCTGAATTAACTCAAATTTATTTACATGGTCATATCACATCATTTATTACATTTTCTGAGCTTTGCGATATTGCCTTCAAAGGTTCATTGTTGTAAAGGTTTATCATTGGCTAGCAGAGTTGTTAGAACCAGGCCCTGCGCAGTATTTAGAGTATCATTAGTTTGCATCCAGCAGTAGAAGTCAGAAGGAGTTGGAGGAGCGTTGGGAGAGGAGATGCACTGTAGAAATAATTAGGTTATATATTCATTGATTTAATCTTTATGTATATATTTTGAAATGGCTGTTTCTCTTTGCCTTCCGCCCTAATTAATTCACAACATATAGTGCCCCCACTTGAGGCTGGAAGTGTAAAGAGAATTTATTGAATTGAAACGAAACTGTCTACGACTTCAGAAGATAACGAAATCTTAGGAACAAACGCAAAACACGAAAGAAACAAGAAAATACGAGAAGGACATAGAACAGTTGCAACAAAACTTGAAAAAGAAGCAGTCATTTCCCTTAAACTCACCAAAGTTAAAGTATCCTCCGAAGTATTAGCGAAATTGGATTCAATCACCGTTACATTGAAAAAGAAACAGGAATGTCTGGCAGCACTGGACAATGAGACTTTAGAGAAATGCAGTATGGACGAAATAAATAAAGAAATCGAAATAGCTACGGAAACCAGTGTCAAAATCGAAGAAACTGTGCTCAAAATCGAAGCGCTTAGGAATGGTGCATATACATCAAATCGAATAATGGTAATGGATAATTCTGATACTGGCTCATCACCTCAAATTCAACAAAGAATAGGAACATCAGTTCCTCCGAGAATGGAAGCACTACAGGTAAATTCACCAACAAATTCACAAAGTCATAGCGGTTCGTCAACAATTGCAAGCGTTGGTGTCAAACTGCCCAAGATGGCCCTGCCACGATATTAAGGAGAAATTATAAAGTTCCAATCCTTCTGGCAGAATTTTGAAAGCGCAGTACACCAGAATGATCAAATAATGGATGGCCAAAAGCTTACCTATCTTATGAATTCGCTGGAAGGTTCCGCGTACAAAGCTCTAGAAGGACTGGCAATTACAGGTGAAAATTATCAACACGCAATCGAAACACTAAAAGATCGTTTCGATAAGAAGCAGTTTGTAGTTAATGCGCACATGCAAGAACTCTTGAAACTGAATAACACTCCTAATGAAACAGTACCACAATTAACATCCATATATGACAATCTGAACGCTCATGTAAGAGGACTGGAGGCTTTGGGTATCACGTCCGAGCGATATGGTAGTCTCTTAATTCATGTTGCAATGTTGAGGATGCCATCGGAAATTATGCAACAAGTGGCAAGACAAATGGATGGAGATGAATGGCAAATATCTAAAATCTTAGACGTAATCTGAAAGGAAATTGATGCTCTAGAATGGAGCCGAAAAGTTTAGATGGATACACCGATAAACTGAAAAAGTAAGAAAACAATACATGTCCCCGGCAACAATGAAATCGTTTGTAATGAACAATGACACGAACAAGCCACGACAGCTCGAATGTTTCTTCTGTAAAAAAGGGCACTATTCAAATCAATGTACCAAATCACAGACATAAAAGAAAGAAAAGCAAGGTTGATAGACAAAAAAAGATGTTTCAATTGCCTTAGAAGAGGACATTCTGCAAAAGATTGTAGAAGCACATCAAAATGTTATGTGTAAAGGAAACACAATACGGCCATTTGTTACAAATTGGAAACAACAGCTACTAGAGGAAAGGAATCATTCACGAAAGAACAAGGTAAATTAATAACCACTGCCACAACGAAAGAGAAATCGAATAGAACCTCTTGTATTGTGTAGAACATAAGTCCGTCTTATTTGGGAATCGATAGAAAGCAGTCAATGATTTCTTGTCTTTCTCTGGCGAACTCTTAAACGCAACAACTGGTGACAGAAGAACAGAGTTGAGTGATCAAGTATCAAGTGTCTGCTATTATTCCTGAGACGTTTCAAACGGATGATTTTGTTGCCTGGCTACGCCAGTTTGAACGTTGTGCTCATGCAAATAATTGAGATGCTGTGGCAAAATTGCGGAAACTACCTGCCTTTCTCCGTGGCCCAGCTGCAGCCTATTTTCATAGCCTGGCAGATGTTCAAAAGGATACATATTCACATCTTGTTAAGTTCTTTTGTGATCATTTATGCTCAGTCGTTGATCGCGAACGGTTTTATGCAGAATTTGAACGCCACCACCTTCATCCGAACGAAGATCCTTTGCTTTTCCTTTGGGCCCTTGAGGACATTTTATCAAAAGCCAACCTGGACCTGAGTGATGCTGCCAAGCAAGCCCTATTAGGGAGACAATTTCTTCAACGTCAGCCCAATGAAATAAAGTTGCACCTTTTGGAGCATGACCCCACCCCCAAGCTCACGTCCATGGTTGAATTTGTGAAACACTTTCATGCAGTTCATGGCACAGACTACGAGGGGCGTGCAATCAACCATGCCTTCACCACCAGGGATGCTGTTGATGCTCCCCAGGACTCCCTACGTGCTTCTGTCGTCGAATTAACTGCAGCCGTTGCCACTCTGACAGCGAATCAGAAGAGCAGTAGTCAAAAGTCTCTACAAGTGCCACCGCAGCCGCCGAAGCCAACAC
The DNA here is from genome assembly GCA_900291935.2 of Cassiopea xamachana. NCBI lineage: Eukaryota > Metazoa > Cnidaria > Scyphozoa > Rhizostomeae > Cassiopeidae > Cassiopea > Cassiopea xamachana. Next base: position 15,823,625 of record OLMO02000262.1, read on the forward strand.
GAAACCAAGGCCGCACTGCTCAAAGATGGCAGAATGTGGAAAGCTGGTAAAGACGTGGTGTACGCTGTTTTAATTGCAATCGGTTTGGCCACTATGCACGATCCTGCCCATGGGACACACAGTGCAGCCTGTGTTTTGGTTGGGGCCATCGTCAAGAAGAGTGTGCCAAAAATTATGCATTTAATGGACCAGCAAACCAACAATCCCTGCTTACTAGCACTGTAAGTCCATCATCTTCATATTCCTTAAACTTCAATGGGGTGCTTCAATAAAGGGCTGGGCTGAAGGTCACCCCCGTGTTTTCTCTGTTGGCTTCATGCCATATTCTTGCTCTCAGCCTTTGATTAAGTCTGCTTCAGGTGGGGTAGATGTCCATACTTTAATAGACTCTGGCTCCATGAACTCTTTTGTTAGCAAGCATGTTTTTGATCAGATGAGGCCATTACAAGTAATAAGCAATAGCATTTCTTCTTGCATTAGCATCACTGGTGAGCCATTAAAGATTGAAGGTACAATACACACTCTGTTGTAATTCCCATATAGTGGCTCTGCACCACATTCAGGTACTTTTTTAGTTTCTTCCCACCTTTTCCAGCCACTACAGTGCATCTTGGGATGGGACTTGTTAACCCATAATAGTTTAAAACTCTCCTATGCTGAAAGCGAGTGTATTCTATTGTGGGGGCCCATGGCATAACACCCTCAATTCCACATACTTCTCTAGCCCCCTGTCCTCTACCACCACCTTCCTTGTCTGGTGGGAATGCACCAACCAACTCTGATGCAATCTCACCCTGTTTACTCGTTCAGTCTGCAACTAAAGGCCCTGTTCATGTCAAGCTGCAGTCAGATATTTGTATTCCAGGTAGGACTGAAGTTGTAGTCAGTTGTAGTATTCCAAAAAGTTGTCAAAGGGAGTTAGGTATATCATCACCTCTTTTAGGCAGCTCTTCTCTGCCATCCAACATTCTTGCTTCTTATTCTGTTTGCCAGGGATCATCTAATTGCATTCCAGTTTGTTTAATGAATATGGCAACTGTTGATATTCAATTGTATGCTGGACAATGAGTAAGTGATTTCATTCCGCTAGTTCAAAATGAGCTCCTAGCTTCAACTCTGTTAGAGAATGACTCATCTATAAAATGCAGCACAGCCACTCCTGTAGCCATAGAGCACCAATTGGAAGCAGCTCTGAGTCCTTCTCTTAATGTGCATGAGAAACAAAGCATCCTTAATACACTGCTCATGTTTTCTGATATTTTTGAGGAAACCCTGGGGCATACTAATGTAGTACAGGACAAAATTGATACAGGCGATTCTAGGCCCATGCGTCAATACCCAAGAAGATTGCCTTATGCTTATCGTGAAGAAACTAGAAAGGAAGTTGCAGAAATGTTAGAGTAAGGTGTTATCCAAGCCAGTTGTAGTCCCTGGGCTTCACCAATTTGTTTAGTAAAAAAAGGATGGCACCTTTCGTTTTGTATAGATTATCGCAAGTTAAATGAAGTCACAAAGAAAGATGCCCATCCCCTACCCAGGATTGATGACCTCCTTGATGCTTTGCAAGGTTCACAAATGTTTAGTACACTTGATCTCAGATCTGGCTACTGGCAAGTCAGTGTTGACCCTAAAGACCGCTTCTGGCAAACTCTTAAACGCAACATAAGATTGCAAGGTGTCTCTTTAATATAACGCCCACACGGAGAATACTTCCTTCATCCCCCCCCCCATCGAGCAGCATGAATAATCTCCAATCTCAATTGTCTCATATTGTAGAAATGGCAATTCAAACTAAACTTGCCGAAGTTCAATGGAGATGTAACATCGCATTTCTCATTTTGGGAAGGTTTCAGAGATGCAATTCACACTAACCCAGAAATCCCAACATCTATGAAGTTTTCGTATTTAAAGTCCTACTTAGATGGACCAGCAGCTCGTGCAATAGAAGGGCTACTAGTAACGAAAGGCAATTATCAATCGGTAGTGGACATATTGCATGATCACTTTGGAGAGAAACAAAAAATTATCAGTAAACATATGGATGAACTCCTCCGAATTCCACCCTGTAACAACGAAAAAATTTGCCCGCTGAGGTTTGTGTATGACAAAATCAATACCCATGTGCGTGGCCTAAAAGCTCTTGGTATTGATTCTGGACAATATGGTAGCTTACTTATTCCTGTAATTTTGTCCAGAGTGCCCAATGAAATTGCTCTGCTGATAGCAGAGCACACACAGAGCGATATTTGGTCAATTTCTGATGTCCTAGAGATTATCAAGAATGAAATAGAAGCAAGGGAAATGATGGATCAACTGCAAACGGCGGATGTGAAAGATACAAAATCCATCAAACCAAGACAGGGTACCACGTCATCTTTCCACACGAAAGGGGAGTTAAGTCAAAGACAAAGTTGTTGCTATTGCGATGGCAACCACTCGACGGTGGATTGTACGAAGGGGCACGATGTTTCGGCTAAGAAAGCGCTGTTGAGGAAACATTTGGGCTCTTTTATTTGCTTGCGTAAGGGACACACAGCACGACAGTGCAGAAAATTTCAGCATTGCACTAATTGCAATGGCAAACACCACCCTATCATATGTAAGCAGGAAGTCAAGCAGTCTGAAAAAATGGAAGCTTCGTCCCTCAAAACAACTTCGATCGGGAAGAAAGGTGCCAGTGTATTGTTACAAACTGCCAAATCTGTCGGATGCAATCGTGAGAATGGAAAACGACTGGAAGTACGGCTCTTGCTGGACAACGGCAGTCAGCGAAGCTACATTTCGGAAGAAGTCTAGGTGCGGAACTGTCTTAGGTGCGGAAAGGTATTCCAAGATCTGGTAAAACCAGAGTCAATTTTGTGAGTTTTAGGTAAATGTTCATCATTTGCAACCCCAGGGTAATAAAATTGAGATTAGTCATATCGGAAAATCTAGAACAATCGTAATACCTACTTCATAATCTAGAACATTCCATACAATTCTTATCCGTTGTATCGCTGTAGTATACTAAGTAATGCTTTCTGTTTAATTTTAGCATCGTTACCCAACCTACTAAATAGATACACGAGAACATTCTAGCATAGGCCCATTAGCATGCTGTTTTTGTTAGAACCTCGTTTTCACTACAGTCTTATTGTTAGATCGGGGGTTCTGGAAATATCTAGAAATTAGTTTATTACGTAATAACTCATATTGTTGCTAATTTTATATATTACGTATTGTGACTCAGCAATCGAGAAATTCCTACTGTAAACGTATAAATACACATACAAGTTAGCAGTTGTCAGAGTGTGAGTAAGTGAGAGATGGGAGTAGAACTGTAATATGAATTGAGGAATTTTGGAATTTATAACTTGGAAGTTTACATCAAAAAATTCTGTGAGTTTTCTTTAGTGTCACTGGGAGTTCTACTGGGTACAGGGCTGTTGGCGAAAGAATTCCCCACACTAAAAGCGGCGACCCTGCCAGGACATGAGAGGATTGAAAAATTTACCAAGAAACAGAATGACTTCAAAGGAATTGTTTCAATGGGATTTAACTAGAAGGACCATACAACTGGAGGATGTTGAGGAAACTTTGCATTCTGGAGAAACGGGGGATATCTCATCTGGATACGAAAGAATCTGTGAAACAATAAAGGATTTGGACAACGCGAGAGACAAAGCTGTTAATACTATGCTGGAGGAAGAGGTAGAGTCATTAGACTCAGATAAGGAATGGAGCCAGGAACAAAAACAAAAAATCAACAAATTCCGAGATGTACGGAGACAGCAGAAGGAAAAATTAGCCAGCTTTGAGGAAAAAGAGCTACAGAAAAGACGGCGAAGGGAACAAGAGCAACAACGGCTTTTCATGGAAAAACAAGCAAAAAGGGCAAGAGAACAACTGATGGAGACAGAAGCAGCTAAATTAAGACAACTAAAACTAGAGGAAGTATGGATGCAGAAAAAATTACAAAGGGAATGTGAAAGCATGCAACAAAACAGGGAAGACGAAGCAAGAAAGTCACAAGTGGTGAAGCTTCAAAAATATAAAATAACACCATTTAGAGGGGATCAAAAGGATTGGCTACGTTTTTGGAATCAATTTTCCGTAGAACTGGATGGTTCAAACATAGCAGAAGTTAGTAAATTTAATTACCTCCTTGAATTGGTTCAAGAAAAGCAAAGGACGACATCCTTGAACTTCCACATGCATCAGAGGGGTACAAAGAGGCAAAAAGAATCTTGCAGATAACCTATGAGAAGGACATAAAGGTACGAAAGGCACTCGTAATTGAATCGGAAGGACTGAAGCCTATAACGAATATCAATCAGATACGAGAAACTCATGAGATTTGCAACAAGCTTGCGAGAGTCGTTCGAACGCTTGCAACGATGAAAAAGCTAGAAACGGTGCAAAGCCATGTTTACACGTTAATGGATAAACTGGGACCAGTTAAGGAAGCAATGGTACACAAGGACCATGACTGGGAAGAGTGGGATTTGGCACAGTTTGTAGAAAATTTGAGGAAATACGTAGACAGACACCCATTGCCAGTGGAGGACTTCTTATTGCCGACTCGTAATGTTTACAGGATGCAGCATTAAGAAACAATACATGAATGGAAAAGGAGGGACAAAATGTTAATGGCTAATGGCTTTCAACGAACCTTTCAGAAGTCAAATGGATGTGTTTATTGCGGCAAGAGCAACCATCGCAGTACAGACTGCAACCATCGAAGGGCAATACTGAAGAAAAACTAGCATGTGTTTTAATTGCACTGGGATAGGGCATGTTGCTTCAAAATGCAAATCAAGAGGATGCAGCAAATCCGGAGGAAGGCATCATACATCTCTCTGTGACAGTAGCCCAGAAAACCAGCGGAATAAATCTGAGTTCAATCAATCTACTGAAAAGGGTTTACCTGCAATGGATGAACCAACAACGCTGCATGCATCAGGGGTAGCAAAGATAAATGGGGTGAATGCAAGAATAATGCTTGATAGTGGAGCAGGAAGCTCTTGCGTGTGCACAAGTCTTCTGACACAGCCGTTGAAAGTGGAAAAAAAAGCCATCGGACAAATGTATCGTGCAATTACGAAACAAGTGGAAATATACCCCATAACTGTTAAATCAAATGCAGTGGATGGATTCACGATTGATCTAAATTGCATAAATGGAGAAAAAGAAAATTTGACTTGAATGCCACACCCTCCGATAAGCAACTTAAAGAAGGGATACAATAGGCTTCGACAGTTGACTTTCAGTGATGAAGGAAATCAACAAGAAAGACTGCCACTTCATATCATATTGGGAGCCGCAGACTATCAAAGAATAAAGACAACGGAGCCCCCAGTCCTTGGGCCAGATCCAAACAAGGACCCTGGAGCTGAATTTACCATGCTTGGGTGGACATTGTCAGGAAGGGTGTTATACTCAAGTTTTGAAACAGAAAAGACATTCTTTTTAAAATCCATGCGTGATGAGTTTGAGCAGATGTGTTCCTTAGAGGCATTGGGATTGATGGACACTCCTAACAAACAAGAAGCATTTCATAAGGATTTTACGGATAAATTGCAACAACTTGAAGGCGGTACATATTCAACACGTATGCCGTGGAAAGAAGATGCAAGTAGTTTACCAACAAATAAAGCACTGGCAATGGCAAGACTTCACAGTGCAACCAAAATACTTGAGACATTGGGAAGGCTTGAGGAATACCATTCAATCATGGAATATTGTGTAGGAAATGACAACCTATGCACTCGGTTGCCCGCGTAAACCCGAGGCACGTTGTGACTTCCTTCTCTTGACGTTTTGTTATATTTGCAGTACCGGCTCCTAGTTAGATTGGTTTTGAGCTAGTGGTTGATTTGAGTCGGAGTGAGTGTGAGTCAGAGTTCAGAGGAACTCAAGGAAAACAACTTACAATCATTCGACAACAAGGTCGAAGAGTTTTTGAAGTTCGCAATTAGGGGTACAACGATTTACGGATATATGTTTTACTTATTAGTTTAATTAAATATAGATATCAATTTGTTCAGTTTGTGTCAAGAAAACGTCGTATATCGTTTTCGTATTTACTTCGAATCGGCTGGAACTATTCATCACAACATAGGCGCCCAACGTGGGGCAGAGCAATTAATTCGAAGTAGTTTACAGTATGGGCAGTGACGACGAAAGACAAGACACTCGAACGGGAGATGACGAAGGTTTGCGACTCAAATTTGTGAGAAGAGGCACTCGTTCCAGTATTACAAAATACGACAATCAAGTGGATAACATTTTGACGAAGAAGGATCCAACCACAGCAGATGAGAATGTTCTAATGAAAATTGCATCGATAAAGAGTATACTGCAAGGAAAATTTCGAGCATTAGAGGATACTGACGAGAGACTTGTGGCAAAATGTGAGAATTCGGAGATCAAAAAAATTATCGAAGAGTCATCAGAATGTTACAGCACGTGTAACTGAAACATTGAATAGAATCGATAGCTTTACGAAGAAAGCAGAGGAGGCAAAATCACACGAGAGAGTTGCCGATATACTGAACGTGGTTACGACCAGTTCGCCCATACGACCCCCACAAGGACCACAGGCAGAAGGACTAAACATTTCAAATAATTCGCGTAGTTCTAGTCAAAATAGTGGAGTTAGGCTACCGAAGATATCGTTGCCAAGATTTAATGGGGACATTACAAGGTTCTATTCGTTTTGGCAGAGTTTCAAGAGCGCTATTGATAAAAACGATAGTTTGACTGCCGTCGATAAGTTTAACTATTTAGTGAATATATTAGAAGGAGATGCATTTCGGGTGGTACAAGGTTTGGAAATCGTGGAAGAAAATTACGATCACGCTAAGGAAACTTATATCAACGCTTCGGTCATAAGCAGAAAAGAATTCAAGTACATATGGACAATTTAGTAAACCTGCAGTACAGCCCAAACGACACGATCGCCCAGTTGAGAAAAATTTTCGACGATATTAACGTTCACATACGCGGTCTGGAATCGCTAGGAGTTAGTCAAGAAAATTATAGAAGCTTGCTTATTATGATCATCATGAAACGAATGCATGGGTTGTCATTTCCTTCACAATATGGAAGAACAGCTACAAGAAGGGATCATAGAGCCTGCCCCAAGGGAACCAACGGGAGCGGTTATACATTATATTCCATATCACCCTATCATTCATCATAATACCGAATTAACAAAGTTGAGAATAGTTTACGATTGCTCAGCACGTCAAACGCTTAAGGAGCCTTGCCTCAGCGACCTTTTAGAAATAGGCCCATCACTACAGCCCCTTATATTCGATATTCTACTCAAGAACAGAATGCACAAATTCTGCTTGACTGGAGATGTTAAGAAGGCATTTCTGCAAATCAAGATTAACTCACAAGACCGAGATGCACAGCGGCTGTCTTGGTACACTGTTCTACAGTAAAGGCATGCAGTCCCATTCCGATTCACAAGGGTGATTTTTGGATCTGTACCAAGCCCTTACATCCTTGATGCAACACGAACTAAACATCTCAATCAGTACAAGGAAAAGTACCCAGAAACAGTGAAGCAACTGATGCAGAATACATACGTCCATGATGTGCAATGTGTAGCTGATGATGAGAAGCTGTTATTCAGTTTCAAGGAAGAAAGGACGAAGATAATGGCAGAAGGTGGATTTACTTTGCACAAATGGCACAGCAATATACTAGCATTACAATCGACAGGAGATGATCAACAGAAGATGCTAGAAGAGACGTCAAAACATCAATTGGAACAAATGGTAACGAGACTAAAGTTCTTGGAATACAGTGGAATAAATCAATGGACACCCTAGAAATCAACTTTGATAAGTTCTTAAAGAAGGTAGATGAAGGAACTTTCACAAAAAGGAAAATGCTGTCAGCAATCAACAGTGTCTTTGATCCATTAGGACTTGTTTCACCTGTACTGATAACTGGAAAGATTCTTTACAGCATAGCCTGTTTGAAGCAGCTACCGTGGGATGATGCTGTACCAGAAGAGATTAAGTAACCTTGGAGCAAGTGGGTAAAGTCGATTAAGAGCTGTAAGTCCGAGATCATTCCAAGAATTGTCGCTCATGGTAAGGATTCAGACATCATAATTCATGGCTTTTCGGACGCAAGTAAGTCTGAAATTTCTGTTGCTGTATATGCTACTTCACTGAATAAGGAAGCAGTTCCAGACTAGCATTTCTTGGTAGCAAAATCAAGAATAATGCCAAAGGACACAACAATTCCACGACTGCAGCTGATTGGAGCCCATGTGCTGAGCTGAATTTTGGATCATGTGATGAAATATTATCAGATTACCCAATACAGGAGTGTCATTGTTGGGTGGATAGGACAACGGTTTTACATTGGATGAAGGATCAAGGCAAGTGGTCACAGTTTGTATGAAACAGGATAATGGCTATCAATGCAATTAACAATATTCATTGGCATTATGTTCCTACAAACGAGAATCCAAGTGACCTTGGAAGCAGAGGAGTAGATCCAAGAAAGCTTACGGAATTTGGTTTAAAGGCCCATCCTGGTTAAACAATCGAAACTTTGGCCAACACAACCAGAAGTATATGAGACAAGTGATGCACCGGAAAAGCTTCCTCAAGCAGAAAAGCAGTTGTTAATCAAGCAAATAAATCAAGATACGGGTGGCTTTGAGGGAATTCTAAGAACGTAGTCTTATTGGAAGCTGATACGAATAACAGCCTACATAATACGATTTGTGGAGCACTGTCGAAAATGGGAGATGAAAAATTGCTTACAACTCACCAGCCAAGAAACTGATGAAGCAGAGAAGCTATGGATTCAAAAAGCACAACAATCAAGCAACCTAGCAACGAACATAGATCTGGAAAAAGGAGAAGATGGAATTCTGAGATGTGTTGGAAGAATACCAAACCATAAACCCATACTTCTGGAAAGGAATCATCCGCTGGTTCAATCACTCATACAAGCTGGTCACCTAAAGACGTTACTCGGGGGTGTTTCAGTGACCATGAGTAAAGTTCGAGACAGATGTTGGATACAGAAGTTGAGGTCCATCGCTAAGAAAGTACTGCATAATTGCAACCTATGCAAGCAATTCAGAGTGAAGCCTTTATCAAATCTGTCAATATCCATGTTACCAGATTCCAGAACTGACCTAAAAGAGCCCTTTCTTGTCACAGGTGTGGATTTTGCTGGGTCAGTTAGGTACAGGATAGCAAAAGGTAAGATTGGAAAAGCATACATGGCCCTCTTCACATGCACCAGCACAAGAGCTGTTTACCTGAAGCCATGAAAGGATTTGACGATACCAGTATTTCGAAGAGCACTAAAGGAGTTTGTTGCACGAAGAGGATCTTCAGGGCTGATGTTTAGCGATAATGGAAGAACGTTCATGCAACCAAGAAGTGGCTAAAAACCTTGCAGAAAAACGAAAACCTTTCAAGCTATATCATGGAAAAAGGAATACAATGGCGATTCAATATGTCACGTGCCCCTTGGTGGGGAGGGTTTTTTGAACGTCTTGTTGGTATCATAAAGAGAAATTTGTCCAAGGTTGTTGGCAGAAGCGCCCTTAGCTTCGAAGAATAGGCCGATCCCTTGATTACGTCACGCACGTTGATGCGTGCAATGAATTGTGGTAGTTGTATTTAAGCGTCTCTGTTGTTCTGTGGTGATCGTGTAGAAGTTTCGTATTTGCTTGTTTATTTTGGTTGAAATACAGTTGCAAACGATGGAAAATTCACGCGAATTTAATGAATAGCCTATCCCTAGTTTTGTCAAAACTCTTGCCCGGGAAATAGTGCTGTTGACGTTGGCAACGACAAAGATTTTAACAAGAAAGTGTGGCTAGGCCCGAAGTGGAAGTCAAAGTGATTGAAACAGAAAAGGATGGCTGGATTCGACGTTTGAGTCTGCTGCCAAACTTTAGCAACGAAAAACTTGACAATAAACTGATAATGGGTTCAGTTACAATGCCCAAGGATGGACCTGCGCCAAAAGCTTTCCGAAACAACATGGATATAGACTCTAGAAGGAAGGGTACGTTCGCTCTGCTTCTGTAAAACCTAACATCAGGGGGAGCAGCTTGCTGTTCCTTGTCAAGAGCAAAGTGCATGCATCAATGAAGAGTGTGCAATATAATGTGTATGTGCACCTGGACCAAGCTAATGGAAACGTGGTTCATGCAAAATGTAACTGCAAGGCTGGCCAAGGAGGCTGTTGTAAGCAGGTGGCAGCCCTTCTTTACACCATCCTTGATTATGTCAACATGGACACGAAAGAGATTCCAAGGGATTTGACATGTACTCAAGTAGGGCAGAAATGGTATGTTCCATCAGGTGCAAATAAAACAGAAGATAAGGCTTTCAAATTTTCAAGTCTTGTTTTTGAAAAGTCAGAAGAAGGCAAGAAACGAGAGACCGTTGGTCAAAGGAAATATGGATTTTTGTGCAACTCCACCATTTGCTCGGGAGACCACTAGCAATGAATTGCAATCTCTTACTGAGAAACTGAGAAGGGCAGGGAAGGCATCTTTGTTTTGTGAGGCATTGGAATCCAATCAATTTCAGCCATGTAAACATTTTGAGACATCATGCTCCAAAGCTATTACTGCAGTTGCTGAGAAGCAAAGTGTTGAAGAATCAAAATCATTTCAGCATCTTTTAGCACTGTACCACACCCACATCCCATCTGACCATGATAACATGAAATTATCGATTGCCAGTAGGGACACAGCAGGTTATACCACTGACGACCTTTTGTCTTTCATCAGGAGGAGAAGTGAGCTTCCCATTTCCAACATCACTTTTTATCACTAAATCTTCGTCTTTGCCACCTTCAACAGCACTATTTCCCGCGCAAGAGTTTTGAAAAAAACTAGGGATAGGCTGTTCATTAAATTCGCGTGAATTTTCCATCGTTTGCAACTGTATTTCAACCAAAATAAACAAGCAAATACGAAACTTCTACACGATCACCACAGAACAACAGAGACGCCTAAATACAACTACCGCAATTCATTGCGCGCATCAACGTGCGTGACGTAATCAAGGGATCGGCCTATTGGAAGAAGTATTGCTGGACGTTGAATGCGCCATGAAAAACAGACCTTTGTTCTACGTAGGAGAAGAGTTTGAAGAGCAAGTGGTCACCCCAAACATTCTACTAAGAGGAAGACCATCTTCGGTTCTGGAGCAATACATCGAGCAGTTGGAAGCAAACGAGAAACTGATGAGACAATTATTGTTTATAAGAAGGAGCAAGGGTCAGCTGAGGAAGCATTGGATAGGGGAATACCTACGAGCACTAGAAGAGAGACAGCGCAAACATACCCACAAAGAGATCACCATTCCAGTAGTTGGAGCAGTTGTTTTATTGAAAGAAGACACAAGAAATAGAGCGTACTGGAGACTTGGACGAATAGTCCACTATATTCGTGGACTTGATGGGATAGTTCAAGGAATGAAGTTGAAATTAGGGAATGGATACATTGTAGAAAGACCACTGCAGCTCATATGTTATCTTGAAGTTGGAGGAGAAGCTGGAGGGCATGCGTTGAATCCTGAAGCCCCAGAATTCAAACCAGAAAGAACAAACGTAGAAGAGAAACGGCAGAGAAGAGCCAAGTTAATCGCAAGAGATCAAATAAAGGGTGTGGCTGTCCATGAAGATGATGACTCTTAGAACAAGGAAACTTTTATATTAAAGCTGTAGTCACATTTTAATAGGGGGAGGGTGTCGGGAAATCTAGAACAATAGTAATACTTTCTTCGAAATCTAGAACATTCCATACAATTCTTATCCGTTGTATCGCTGTAGTATGCTGAGTAATGCATTCTGTTTAATTTTAGCATCGTTACCCAACCTACCAAATAGACACTCGAGAACATTCTAGCTTAGGCCCATTAGCATACTGTTCTTGTTAGAACCTCGTTTTCACTATAGTCTTATTGTTAGATCGGGGGTTCTGGAAATATCTAGAAATTAGTTTATTACGTAATAACTCATATTGTTGCTAATTTTATATATTACGTATTGTGACTCAGCAATCGAGAAATTTCTACTGTAAACGTATAAATACACTTACAAGTTAGCAGTTGTCAGAGTGTGAGTAAGTGAGAGATAGGTGTAGAACTGTAATATGAATTGAGGAATTTATAGCTTGGAAGTTTACATCAAAATTCTGTGAGTTTTCTTTAGTGTCACTGGGAGTTCTACTGGGTACAGGGCTGTTGGCGAAAGAATTCCCCACAGTCCTAAACCTAATGCGCACAGCTTAAAATTTTACCCAAGTTTACCGGGCTAGCTCACTGGAGGAGTTTCACATGGGCAATTTACGTCTTGACTAGCCGAGATCTCTTCAGTTTCAGGTGAGATCTCGGTCAAACGGGCTAGCCCGCTTCACATGTGATGACAAGTAGCCTTTTCAGTATTAATCTCTATGCAGTTGTGATCCCGCCTAGGCGGGCTGGCCCGCTGCTTGTGAAAAGGCCCTTATACAGTAATATGTAATCAAAGCATTCACAAAAATGTGTTATTTACCACATGTACATTAAAATCACGTATAGGCAAATAAAATATTTACAGTGCGAATACCGGCTTCATAATATCTTTGAAAGAATATACGACCCAGCTTTCAACATGAAAGATGTCAAAACATCGTAAAATGATATATTTTACTAAGTAAATTTCAAACAAAATCTCGTGACTTTATCATTATACATAAGTTTAAGATGTCGATTTAAGGGTTGATGCAATAGACATTGATTCAGCAGCAAAAATGTAAAAATAAAAAAAATTTCAAAAATTAATTGCAGGTAATTTGAATGCGTACATAGAATGCTTTGGTTTCAATTCTGTGTCAGTAAAAAGCAGATATTAATGGTGTGAAGGGCTGCTCATTATTCACAGAGGGCTTGATACCGAAGAAAAATGATCTGCTATCCAAAAATTCATCTTGCCCAACATTTAGATTGTATTACAATGTATTCTAACAGCCTTACTCTAACAGATCATTTCCTTCACCCAACCAATTTCTCTTAAGTACCAACTCCTCGGCAAATAATGAACACTCCCTAAGAAAGGAGGTTTGGCCAAGCAGCTTCTAGCTTATGAATATTCACTGTTAATCTTTAGCATGGGCGTAGGAGGACGTCAAATTTTGGGGGGCTGTAAACGTTCTGTAGACTGTCCGCCAGAATTTCCTATTGCTACTTCAGAAAATTTGCCCGAGTGAAACAGATTCATGATCTTTAGCTACCGTGTTTACTAGATTATAACCCACTCCAGATGATAAGCCGCGCCTCACTCATCAGTGCACATATATGCATGAGTGGAAGCCTAGTCAATATAAATTGATAAGGCGTTATAAGGCATGCAAACGCCTGGGTTTCAAACGTCAGACGTAACAAAAAGCATTTTTGTCCAAAGAAAAACATCAGGAACACCCAGTCTTGATGATGAATTACAGTAAAACGTGCCAAAAACAAACGCAAGTCGCGGGTCATAATCAAAGCAACACAGTATAATTTCATGTCTTTGGCATGAAAATAACAACGTATGACTATTCGAAATTGATCCTAACACAAAATAACCATGAACTATTTCCTAAATTCTCATTTTGAAGATGAGACTCATACAAAAAAAGCTATAGAAAGGACTAGGCGGCCGAACCAAACCATCAAATTAATATTCACTTGCTAGAGACAGTATTCAACAACAACATATAAAACTCAAATGCAAACACCACACAGCAAGTGACTTAAAAAACTTTGTGGCGTTTCAAAGTCATTTTAATATTACTTATATATTTTACCACTTCATCCAATCTTTCCTCAAGTAATGTCTAGAAAATGAATGGTGAGACAAACTAAACCTCTTGCAAAACATAGAAAGTTTGAAGGTGATGTTCCATTAAATCCATTAAATCAATTAAGAGGTTCTTTTATCTGCATGCTATCGAGTAGTGCAGCCAAATGCATCTTTTAAATATATATATATATATATATATATATATATATATATATATATATATATATATATATATATATATATATATATATATATATTTATGTAAATGTTACAATGAGGATACATACATATAAACAATACAAGGACGATGCCATGGGGAGCAAAAGACTATGACTAACCCATGGCATGTACATAGAAAAAATCACACTACACTAATTAAATATTTTAAAATAACTTAAAGGAAAAGGAAAGTAGAAAAAAGAAACAACGGCAGACAATTAATCTCAGGGGCATTGTGGCCAAGCAAGGGGCTGGGAGAAATTTGAAATCGTTCTTACATAACCTAAGGGGGTTAGGAATGTTAGGGCTAACCTAAGGGGCTAGCCAAATGCATGAATATAGGCAGGCCAAAAGGTTTTGCTTGATACGTGCGACTATCAAAAAGAGTTGGCTTTTAAAATTCAAGCGATTAGTAAAAGCAAATCACAAAGGCCAGAGTAGAATTAAAGGTGATGAAAAGTCAAGCAAGTCAAGAATAAGCCTAGAGGCAATACCTTTTTCTCAGCATTAGTCCGCCGTGCTTTACCAGATCCACTCGTGGGTAACCTACTGAGTTGCGATTCAATCTGTTGGAACAATGTTCATTTCATAAGTGAGTTGATAAATAGTAACCCATCTTTTTTAAGAAAAAATATAAATTTATGATGTCTACGAGAATTAGATATGAGAAAGCCCAGTTTAATATTGAGATGCTGCTCCTCTGCATCTCAAACCTCTAATTTTTAAACTAAAAATAACTATGTAATTTTGACTCTTCTTATGGAACTGTTGAATATATACTTATGCTGACCAACGGAAGAATTTTCAGCGCTCCAAGTATAAAATGGTTTGCAATAACTAATCCAAAATTAGGCTGCCAAAAAGGCAACGCTTCAGGGGCGTCGTGGCACCTATAGAGTAGGGGGGCCAAGTTCAATGATTTTCCGACAAAATTCGGAATTTTTGCCTTTATTAACAGCAAGAGTTCGAAAATATTTCGACGAAGCATTCAAATTTTCGAAAATCCGACGATGTCGAAACAATTGGAGAGGCCATGGCCCCCCGTCCCCATCGGCCACGATGCCCCTGCAACTCTTCAATGTTCGCTGTAAGACAATAAAATCCCAAACAATTTCACGGAGCTTGCTGTATAGAATCCTGGAACAGCTTTTATTCAAAGCATGATTCAGAACTCCAAAGCAACCACTACTAACCAACTCTTTTTAGAGTATCCGCGTATTTGAGTATTCGAGTGTAGAGTATTTGAGTATTCGAGTTTAGAGTATTTGAGTATTCGAGTTTAGAGTATGTAAGTATCAAAAGGGCAGATGTATACAGAGAGGCATAACTTAAAAGGCATACATTAAAGAACAGCTATTGCCTTACATTTGCTATGAAACCAGTTACACAAACACAGCAAAGAAGCCTAATCACTGGTCAATTCATGCACTCGTGATATAAAATGTGAAATACCTACTTCGAGTTTTTCTGCAGCAAGTTTGGACAAATCACGCTCTAATTCTGATATCTCCTGTTGAATTTTATCAGTGTCAGATTCCAATCTCTGCAAAAAACAGTACCAAATGGCATATTGCAACTTCAACTCTGAATATTACACAACCACAAAAAGGTAACTAGAAGAGAATTTGATAAAACTAAAATGAGCTGCAGACTGGTGGATGATCAGTCTGCTAACTAAAATATACAAAACACCATCTGTCATTTGAAGGACAGATGGAAATTATAGAAGAGGTACCAAATCACAGCTGCCATCATAGTCAGGTCTCATTAAAAGTACTTTGTGCCTACGAGCGCAGATCCCAGAAATATATGCCTGCAGGAAAATAGAATATAATAGATGGCCATCTGCAGATTTGGATGAAAGATGCCTGCAGATTTTGGAGTGTGCCAGTTTGTGCCTGCGAGCAGTGCTCAGGCGCTCCCGCAGATTACTGAGCTCTGATCATAATAGCTGCAATTCTGAAGTAGCAGGAAATAATTAATTACTGTTTATGCAAATCTTAAAAAATTGTAATCAGGGACGTAGCTTCAATATATTTTGGGGCGATTGTCAGACGTGTGCCCTGCGAAAATTTTCTGTTACATTTTTTTAGTAACAACAGTTGATCACATGGTCCTGGGTCAAGTATCAGGGATTATACGGTCTTTTTCACAAAAATTTCCCTGACTTTTAGCCAAAAAGCATAAATTTTTCATCTCATTAGCTTACCTGATCAACCGTCCTTTCAATATAGGGTGATGCACTTCGTGGCCTGTTCAAGCTATTTTCTGAAATGTACAAAAAATTGACATCACTGATTGTTCAATTCTGAAATTCAATTACTATAACTGATATACCGGGATGTAATCAAAGTTTAATTTGATAGCAATGGAGATACAACTTATCTCGCCAAGCATTCCAGCTGCAATACTCTTAAATAAAGAAGAAACGACGAAAGAAAAACGTGAAATACCAATTCATATTCGCCTATAACTTACTTAAACTCAGAAAAAATCTCAATGCTGATCTTATTTCATAACCCGCTGTCATCAACAAATAATGAGCAAAATGTTCAAATTAATTACAAAATAAACACAGTTTTCACGCAGAGCACTCGCAAGGGAGACCTTAAGCAACTGTACATTCTATTTACCGACTGCTGATGTCTATACTTACAATGAGGATAATGATAGAATTTTCATTCTTGCAGGCGTTCTTCTTATGCCCCGTTTAAACAATAACGTTTTGTACGAAAACGGCGTGGAATTGTTCCGCTATAGCCTACCGTCTACACTGAACCGTTTTCATATCCGGCATAAAATGAAGAATTGCATAGGAAAATACTATAGCGTTTATAAATCTACTGTTATGAGTGAATGGCCTGCTATCAACCATAAATATACTCGGTAAGAATAAGTATTGCGATAAATTCAAAGCAACGTAGATGAGAGAACTCCTAAGCATGATAATCAATTTTTGTAGATTAAAATCATATCATTTGGGAGCCAGAGTAATAGAGATTTTGTTACATCTACCCACTAAATATCATTCACTTACATTTTAAAATGCAAAAGATAATTCCTTGGTTAGTGTAGATTCTCGTATGTACACGTTTTTTTTTATAAGGAAATCATTATTTTGCCTGAGCCTCAATTTTCTTAACTTTTCCCGAAATTGAGCCTGAGATTTTCTTAAATTTTTCTTAACTTCTACTGAAATAAACTGGCTAGAGTCGTTTACACTATCATTAATAATATTGTATACATCGATGAAATACCGATTTTTTGCCTATAAAAAAACTTAATTTTGGAATTTGAGCCTCGTGATTTTCTTACGATTTTCTTAAGATTTTGACGATTTGAGCCTCATTTTCTTATAAACTTTTTTCCTATAAAAAACTTGTATTCTATTAGGACGTAGCACAAACAGACACGTGTTTTCGGAGATGAACCCAGCCTTATTCTTATTCTTGTTACCCTAGATCAAGTACTTATACAAATCACTGCATCGCTCCAACATCAACCATTCACTATGATAGTAATGTAAAGAATATGCAGGATCTAGATACCTGATCATTTTCTCTAATAAGGACTGCTATTAATGGCCAAGTGATTCATTTTATTTCACTTTGGGCTTCAGAATTATAGGCTTCAAAGCAGAAGATAGTCTTTGGTAACCCTGAAATCCTGTGCGTTGAATTGAAGAAGGGAAACGCTCCTCACATGATATGAAAAGGCGGCTTTGGTACCAATATTGTGAATACTACACAAACTGGTTACTTCCATACCATGACTACTAGACATAAAAGCAAATGCATACGAGTGTACGGCACGATGCATACGAGCGTACGTATAAAACGCGAGCGTTCTACTCGCATTTTCAGTAAGCAATTTGAGTAGGTCTATTAGCTTGAGCATAATGCAAGTGAATAAATTTGTATAAAGGACCTATAACAGTATACTTTCATAAGTAGGGGGATGCCTATTAGAGAGGACACTTATCCTAAGCTATCGACACGTGAGGTAGGGTGGCCAGTTTTTATCTCCCTAGTGTTGCCACTAAGTACCCATTCACTGCTGGGTGGACAGTGAGCAAGCATCCAGTCAAAGCCTCGAGCCGTAGACCTTCAGCACAGGAGTCATGCGCTCTAACTGCTATGGCAACTCACCCATTATGTCACTTCGCCCATAAAGGACCTATAACTACCACTAATTCAATTGCGACACACATATAAGGAACTATTGGTATCTACTATACCAAAATACCTTTAGGAGTGTCTCTTTCTGCTTCTTCATATTTAAACTTCGATGGTGAGAATACAACATCAAACCTCGTTATTCCATTTACATTGTGTACCACCCACTCTTTGCTCGACCTCTCCCCTTTATTATATGATGCATCATGAAATACTCCTGGCTTTTCTTCCTCTTCAGCGAATCCAAGTTCATTAACATCTCTCATATCCTTCAAAACAAGGCTATTACTTTTGGGGCTATTTATCTCCCTACTGTTGTCCCGGTTAGCATCTTTTGAAGTCTCCCATGCCAGTATGCTGTCACTACTGTTTCGATTGTACTGTTCTCGACCCACTCTAGGACTCCTCCGCAGAGAAATATCATTGCGTTCAACAGAACCTGAAAGAAAAGGAAACAAATCTTCATCAATATATAGTGCCTCAGTAATGTTTTTATATACAATTATTTAAAATATAAACAACAATATCACAAAACTGTAAGAATACAAAAGCGCTTTACCACACTAAAAGGATGATACCACAGAGTGCAAAATGTCATGACAACTTCGCAGCCATTGACATTTAGGACACGTAACTACACGAAAATTAAATATACAACTACGATAAACATACAGACACTAATTGCCAACAACTTTATTTTGGTTTACTTTATATTGTTTGTGGGGCTAACTTTGGGCAGTCAAAATCGAGTATGAGCGCTTGAATAGGAAAGCGCTATAGTGCATGGATAGAAACTGGAAGGTGGAAGGAGGCACGTGCCCCCACTTTGCATTCTAAGCATCCCTTTTCAGTGTACGTAACTGCCCTTTTCAGTTTTCCAGGGTGTACTTGAGTTGATGTGCCCCTTTACAATTCTAACGCTTCCTAGGTCCCTGCTTGAGTGCGCGAGTGAAAAATGAAATTATAAAATTAGAGACCTTTAGAATGTAAACAAGTATTGAAATATACCATTGCTCACTAAACTTTCTCTATTTGGGAACATCTCTGCATCTCGATATTGCTCTTTCAATGACGGTGGTGAAGTTGGAGACCTGCTCCATTTTCTCCTATAGGAGCTTCCTCGAGTTGGAAGATGGGCGGACAAACTTCCCTTTGACTGGCTGCAAAAAGACGGTATGTGATGAAAAAGCTTTCGTGTAAAAACAAATGAAAAGGAAAAATGCAAAGATCACATGTCTGCATATAAAATATTTCTTTTTTTTAACTCCAATCCTACAGACATGAAATTTCACGACAAGCACTTAACAAACATACTTTTTAGTTCTAGGTCTCGTAACTAAATAGCAAGTAGTATTTCTTACCCAGTAAGGCTTTGAATATTCTCAACACTATCATCCAGTTTATGTAAAGCTTCGTTGTAAAGACTCTAAAATTTAGTAAGGATCCCTAAATATCCAACAGTTAAGATATACTAAATAGCATAATATAACATAAAGACAATCAATCAGTAATAGATCAACCAATAAATTAATCAATCAATCAACCAATCAATCAATCAATCAATCACTCAATCACATTTTCGATCACTGGCGCTTCTTGCCAATGTATTGACCACATCCTGTGTGTTATAGCCCAAATTGTATTTCGGTACTTTCATACCTTAGGAAATTTTAATAAAACCGTAATTTTTAACACAAATAAACACTTGAACAATAAACAATTTTTTAAGTGTCTATGTGTGTTAAAAACTATGGTTTTATTAAAATTTCCTAAGGTATGAAACTACCGAAATACAATCAATCAATCAATGAATCAATCAATTAATCAATTAATCAATAAATCAATCAATGTATCAATCAATCAATCTTTCAATCAATTCTTTACTTACAAGCTCTCAAGGTTGAGATTATGTTTATGAAATGACTGACGTTAATGCTGAACGGAATTACATCAATTTCTTTTCAATACACACTAAAGCAAATGCTATTAAGTATTCCGTACAAAAAGAATGATGTTGAGACAGTAGCAGTGGTATTTTGTAAATAATTCTGCGTACTATCGATAACACAGAGCAGTCCAATGCTAGATGAGTAGCACAGTGAAATGATAATGACAAAATACTCACCCTTATTCTATGGTGCTGATTGTAGAGAATTTCATACTCTTCTAACAGCTAAACCAAGAAATTACATTCTTAATTTAAATGAAACTAATTGGAAATCAAGACAATACATTGTCGATGTAAATGAAATTTGTTGAAAATCAAGCAAATACCAGCCTTAATCAAATCAGCAGTAATTGACTTGATTGAAGCGGGTACGTTTTTCGTTTCCAATGAGCTTCCCTTCTGACATTTTTGTCTTTGGATGGACTACACTCTTTTTTTGTAAGATTAAAGTTTATATGAATATTAAGGCTCAAAATCGTTGAAATTTAAGAGTGATTAAAGCATAATGCAAGGCTCAAACTACCTAAAGACTTGGTGTTTTTATGCATTTGAATATTAAAATACTACTTTTAGATTAACTTTTGCACTATCGTTAGAAAATTTACTATTCTGTTCCACTTCTGTTTTACTTTAAGACATAAGATATATGCAAACATTTAAATATATGGTATTTAAGAATAATTTAACAATAATCTCAGGTTCAAAACCAAAAAACATCAAGAATATTGAGGTTCCGCAAAAATTAAGTATTCTTATAGAAAAAGAGACACAAGGATGGTTTAGCACTGCATTTCAATATTGCTTTCACTTGCTTTTGGAACTATAAAAATTCACAAAATATAATTGTAATTTACGTTATAAAATTTAGAAATAATTGAACAGCAGACCAAAATAGGCATGTATAGTTTTAAATAGTATGTTGGTTTTAATTATTTTATATAACTATTGTATATTTTCATCAAAATAAAAGAAATTCATGATGATGATGATTATGATGATAGTGATGATGACGATGGTGATGATGATGATGATGATGATGATGATGATGATGATGATGATGATGATGATGATGATGATGATGATGATGATGATGATGATGATGATGATGATGATGATGGTGATGATGATGATGATGATGATGAATACATATCAAAGAGAACGATGTGCACATATTGCGGAGCAAATGTTACAGCTACGAATTTAGCAAGACACCAAAAATCGAGAGCCTGCATGGCCTCGGATCAGTGACACAATGAACTGCAAACCTCATGCCTGACAGCGACAAAAGAGGAAGAAGAAGAAGAAGATGATGATGATGATGCAGATGGCCATGATGGTGATGATTATTATTATTATAATTATGATGGTTACGATGATGATGCTTATGATTATGATGATGATAATGATGGTAATGACGGTGTTAATGATGAAGATGTTAATGGTGATGATGGTGACGATGATTATGCTGATGAAATGCAGCTCTTCACAATCCTAGTACAGTATTGCTACTTGTGCACCAACAACTACAAGAATTGAAAGCAACTGATTGAAATACTCCGAAACTTCTACATAGGCTCAAATCGAGGGTGTAGCTTACAGTATAGCGCTCATTTTACTACATGAAAGACACAACAATAAGTATAAATTTAATTTAATTTTCTAAGATTGCTAATTGCCACTACAGCGAGGTATAGCCTAATGCCTACACAGCAATTGCAGTATACGTTCTTTTTTAAAAGAAACAAACTCTCTGGCTTCAGCCTGGATGTTTCTTAATATTTCGTCAAATCCAGTCTTAAATGTTCCTAAAATTTAAAGACTTCCACTGACAATAGCAACCAAGGTTAGGCCACTGCGATGCAACAAAAAGGATGTTCAGGTTTTGTGAGGCATGAATGGACGTTGTTTCACTCTTCTTTCTAGTTTGATTAAAGATCTTCTTGTAAAAACCGTCTGTTCACGTTGTTATTTGAATCTCAGCCTGCCTGTGTTTCTTAAATGTTTCCCAATTTTTGCCTAGTTCCAGCCTCATGTTTCTTACAGACATAATTCTTTCAAAAAGAACCATTTAAAGCAATTGCAGTAATTGCAGCATCTCTGGTGGTAAGGCCTAAAAGCAGTGTGGACTTGAATCCATTCCATTTACTTTATGGCTGCTATCATACAATTTGCTAGCAGTGGTGATTTCGAAAAATTTTAACAAGGGGGGCTCTAGGCACAACCACGCCCATAGTTTGGATGTGGCCTAGCTACCACCACGCCCATATTTTCAAAGATGGAAACATGAAAATTTATTTCAATACAGATATAGCATAATGAACAATAAAAAATTCCTCAATAACCATATAGCAGTGCACAATTGATCATAGCACTTGGGAGCAAGGCCAATAAACTCTGCAAAGCCAAGCCAATGCAAGAGTTTTTAGGGGAGGCTGAGCCCCCAAAATGAGCAGAAACTTTAACAAGGGGGGCTCCGCCTCCTGAGGCACCTAGAAATCACCCGTTTGCTAGCTGTTAATTGCTGCCACGTCCATTGAATAATTACAGCTAAGACTACAACTAACCTTTAATAAAACTGCGGATCTGCGAAAATGTCTCATTTTAGGCCCTAGAGCTCTTGCTTAATAACGAACGCAAGCAAGAACTTCTACGCGTTTATTCTATTTCTCCAAATGAGCGACAAATACAAGTTGATATAAACTTACCTTGTGAAAAAGGCCTCTTTCACTGGCTCTCTTAGATGAAGCATCCTCTAGTCGGTTGATCTACAAAAAAGGATTTTTCCTTGTCGTAAACTAGGTCGAGCCTTCTCTAGGACGACTAAAAATAATGCAGATTTTTGTATCTCCCAACCATAAACATAGATCGCAAAAAAGCAGAATAAACAGAAATAAGTCTTTGTTTTCATAGGCTTCAAAATTAATATATAAATTAAAATGACATGGATAGGGTTAGGATCAAGGATATATTCCTCAAAATATAAGTGCTTTTCTGTTCACAGGAAGAGATTCCAGGAGTTTATCAACGACAGATCCCAATAGCTATATTTAACTAAATTAATCGATTACAAGGAACATACACATGACCAAGCAGGGCTACTTAGTTAGAAAACTGGATAAAAAAGATGAGGCGTTATCAGGAATGCAAATACCTGGATTAAACACGTCCGATGTTTTATATGCACGTTCGTATAGACTAAAGCGTCAGGAATAGCTGCCCTTGGTCAATACGGTATGTGGGAAATATGAACAAACATATTCTATACAAATGAAATAACATATTCTACGCTATCTTATCAAATACTTCATACCTGTTCCAACGCATCGTCTAAATTATTTTGAATTTCTTGCTTCTGCACTTCTAGATTCCTTATCGTTTCATCTTT
This sequence comes from Cassiopea xamachana, assembly GCA_900291935.2. NCBI lineage: Eukaryota > Metazoa > Cnidaria > Scyphozoa > Rhizostomeae > Cassiopeidae > Cassiopea > Cassiopea xamachana. Next base: position 15,847,161 of record OLMO02000262.1, read on the forward strand.
ACTAGCACTGTCTCTTTTAGAATGCCCAAGGTCCTCTCTTAATTCTCTTACCAGTGCATCACTATCACTCAATCGTGAACTTGAGTTGAACTGTGAATTGAAGGAAGCAGTCTGTCATGAGACCAATTTTGCTTTAGAAAGCAGACAGTGAAGAAAGCCCAAAAGGGGAAGAGGCTATCTTTATTTGCAAGATACCAACGATACAATTGTAATGCCATTTTGATTACTGAATTGTTCCTTGAAATATTATCAAGAGCGGTAATGCATTCAAGGTATCGTAATAAGGAGCAAATTATTTCAAATCTAATAGATAGAATCAAACTGTGGAACAATTTTCTAGAGATTTACAATAACAACGGCTATAGAAGACAAAGGCAATGGAAGACATGTAGTCAATAGGAAATGTGTACGACCTCAAGGTTCGTAACGTAGATGTGAAAAAAGTTCCTTGGCATTTTTACAATTTCTACAGTTTTCCCTGAACTATGTAATTACGGTATGTAAATTTTCCTTTACATATTAAAAAATGTATGTTTTTCAAAGACTTAGCTCCAAAAATTTCATACCGAATCTATAATGCACATTTTTTATACGGATACAATTTCTGCCTTTGGCTAGCTGAGTCTTGAGCAAAGGTATCACGTGATTTAGGGAGAACACTAGCAAATGATGTTGAACGAGCAATTGAAATAAAATTAGAGATGTTGCACAATCTTTGTGGCAAGAACACAACCTACAAATAATCAGGTAAATTAAAAAATTCTTTGACATAGTCTAGAAAACATAGACTTTTCCAAACTATACACAAAGTTCTCTGACTTTCCCTAAGTTTTCCTGAACTTCTTTACAACCTCTTATTTTCCCTTATTTCCCTGAGTGTATGAACTTGATGCAAAGTAATCTCATTTAAAATGTACACAATGCTACCATTACTGTCCATGCCCGGAAGAAATTGGTGCAAGAGCGTCAATTCGTACGTGTGCCCTCGTCGGCACGAGTGATTCCTCTTAATTATTTGGAACGGCAAGTGCGATCCAAAATTTGTGCATCCGAGATACAGAGTTTCTAGTTGCTGAAGCATGTCAAATTTCTCGCTTAGGATAGAACGGGATAGAGTAGAGTTCTGAAAACAAAAGTTGACTGTTACTAGTGTGTCAGTTGCAACATCAAAGTTCTTATTTGGCATATACGATTACACGGTTGGTAGTGATGTAGGCACGGGCAATTTTTCGCTCGTGCTGGGGATTTTGCACGTGTGGGCACGCGCACGTGCGATCGCACGTGTCTCAGGGCATGGACTGCCATTCTGATCACACAAAAAGGATTCACTAGCAAGTTACCTCTTTCTTCTTGGCATAGAAAAGCTCATCCTCAAGATTTCGTCTATCACTAAGATGAAATGAAAAATAATTATTGGTATCTTCTATCCCCAAACGAGCTTCTATCCCAAGCACTTTGAAACCACCAATACACAGCTTGACAATGCTGAATACTGTCTGGAAAAACTAAGATCAAAACTTAACTTCATAAAGCACCAATTGTATTAAATGAAACTTGACATTATGAGTATTCCGTCTGCTATGAAATTCAATATCAATTTTACGCATGAAAACAAATTTGCAAACCTGAGAGAACTACTGAGCAACTCTTGAACAGCAGATAATTCTTTACTTGTTTTCCTTCTTTCTTGGTCGATCTTGAAATTTCGTTCTTGCAAAATCGCTTTATCAGCTTCTAATATCCGATTCCTCCTTTCAAGTTCTGAGCATAAGCTTTGAAGTCGACGATTCTCCAACGAAATTTCGTTGTTTCTTCTTTCAGATTGAAAACACCTTTTCTCTAGTTCAGTCTTGGCATCATCTGTATAGTGCGATTGAATTAAGGGATGTTCATGATCTGGTGACGTCAAAACTGATACCAAGTCATTCTTCTCAAGGACAAGTTTCTGCAATTCCTTTTCATAGTACTTCCGAAGCTCTTCAATTTCATTTTCAAGTTGCCTGTTGGCATCCACACTGTGATTTCAATATATGATCAAATGACATTATCAAGTTGTGAAGAAGCAAGCTAACTCTAATTTTAAATCATACTAGCTTTAACAGTAGTCTTATGACATGATAATGCAAAGAACAATTACTACCTTTCTATAATACATTAAACCAATAAAAAGTAAATTTCATTCCATTACATTACATTATGCTAATTATACTATATCATATATTATAGTATATTATACTATATTACATAATATTATATAGTATATTATATATTATATTACATTATATTATATTATATTATATTATATTATACTATATTATATTATATTATATTATATTATATTATATTATATTATATTATATTATATTATATTATATTATATTATGTCCTATTATATTGTATTATATTATTACATTATATTATATTATATCATATCATATCATATTACTTTATACTATATTTTATTATACTATATTATACCATATTATATTACATTGACATTTCATTGCTATTACATTCAAAAATGTCAAAGATGGAATTCAACTTCAAGTATATAATATCAATAACAAAAGTGTAAACCATTTTAGTTAGTTTATTTCAGTAAAAGTAAAGAAAACTTTAAGAAAATCTCAAGTTCACTTTCAGGAAAAGTTAAGAAAATTGAGGCTCAGGCAAAATGATTGTTTTCTTATAAAAAAAATGTGTATTAAGCCTGAAGTAATATTTTGCTCTATATCTGTAAGTTATTCAGTCACTTCCATGCTCTAATAGCAAAGACACCTAGACAGATTATTAACAAGATCTGGGAAAAAGTTTCAACAATAATACCTTTTTGGTCTATCCTGAAAGGATATTTCCTTGTATGAATCAATGGACTCCACATCAAGATCAGACAAATCTAATGTTGAAGGCACCATTGTGTCTGTTTTTTCAATTCTACTTGCATCATGTTCAACTTTTTGCCATGTTGAACTGGTAGGGCTTATCAAAACACCCTCAGAATATACTCCATCAACAATGCCACTTATGTCCCCAATCATCACAGCCAAATTTGAAGACAATTTATTGTTTACTGGATTAACCAGAATTTGTTTCTTAGCCATGTCAGTTTCATAAATTTGTGACATGGTTGGTTTCTCAGTTTTAATAGGAGTGGAACTTGTAATCATTTTACTTTTCACTTCTACTTGATTAGCATCTATACCCTCAGATAATACTTTATCTAAAAAAGATCATAAAATCTTTATGGTAATCTAAGACAAATGATACTTTCAATATTGCATATGATTTTATATAGAAACAGAAATTACTTTGACCTAATTGAAAAAGGGTATAAATTTGCATTTTGGCATTAGCTTTTAGTTGAAATGTTCATTCATCTGCTGAAATTCGATACCCATACCAACAGATCCTTGCTTCAGCAAAAAGTCCTTGACATATTATTTCTGCAAGACATGCTTTAAATGGCTTGGCCATCACAGTTTTCATAAGGCACCAGCTGATGTTTATACATAGAGGATTAACAAATTTTCTGCTAGTAAACCTAGTGTGTGCACATATCTTCTTCCAAAGAGTAACACTAATGTAGGAAAAGGCAATGCACAGCAAATTTTAGAGGCTTTGTGGTATAATGTCTTTACATCATCATTTTCAAAATGAGCAACAAGATAAAAAATATGCTGGAAGGATTGCGATAAAGCATTCTGATTTGTATACAAAAAATATTTTCTAATAAACAATAAACAACAATTCAAAAAACAGTATGAAATTAAAAATGCTTAGCTAAAAATGCTTTTCTCATATTGAAAATAAAACTGCTACTTGCCATCCACTCCCATGCTATCATCCATCTCAAGGCCATCTTTTCCAGCATTATCCTGTCTTATAGAAATCAGCTCATCAGTATCTTCACTTTCATCTGAAGTCTCACAATCTGAATTGATGGGGTCTTTAATCAAGCTTCCTTCCAAACTGCCATCCACTTTTTCATCTTTAAAACCAGCTATCATTGTATCTTGTGGAAGCCAATTTGATAACACTGAAGAGTTTTCTTGTCCATTTTCTGCTTTGTTTATATATTTTTCAATTTCTTCCTGTTTATGCTGACATTCATTTGCATTCACTTTATCTATACCTTTAACTGTGTCACTATCTATGCATTTTTCATGTTTGTTCAATATAGTTCTACCACCCCCCTCAACCTTACTGCTAGCAATTTCAATATAAGCATCAAGAAATGACTTCTCAATTATATGTCCCACAGTGCTGTTCAACTTCTCTTCTGCCATAATGCCAGGCACCTACATGATGCTGTAAAAGCATAAATTAAATTTGATGATATGAAAAGTCATAGCTATAAATGCTTTCTACAACGTCCATAACTATGAAACCAAACTGAGTTTACATTTCAAACTCAGGTGAGGAGTCAACAGTAGTGCACTAGTAAAGACAAGTATCTATTATGTGCTTTTGGTTCCACTCTATTTATAGAACTTTTCCCTGGGCTAAAACCAATATTGAGGATTAAACATTCAAAATTCATGAGAAACGTTTACTTCACATTTCAATTTACTACATAGTAAATTTAGTATAAGATTTACTACACGTCTCCAATAACTAGCCTATACAATACATCCTACTACAATACCATAGCTAAAAACTAACTACTGCGCATACTCTAACCTCTATGTTAAGTGATTCTTGCATTTCTACAGCTACTTCATTCCCTACTTCAAGAGGTAACTCACTCTCAAAGGAGTTTTAACTTTAATTAACAATTTTTATCGCTAATTAAAAGGTAGAAGACAGTAAAGTTTGTACGCACTTGCATGATTCAAGCAGTCTTTAGAGTTCTTAGCCAACACCCCAACCAATCCTTTACAATTGTTTGTAGTTCAAACTCAATAACATCTGCTGTTCTTCGAGGATGAAACGTACACCCATTTTGCTTTGGCCTCGATACTGTAATTGATATCGAGATTGAAGTGTTGGCGCAAACCACGCAGTGATCACTGGGCGAAGCATTTTGAAGCGTAATACATACCGGCACTAGTAATTCATGGCAAAGCGTTAAAGCTCGGTGTTTGTCAAGACATACTTGCAAAAGGCACTTCTGTAAATTTCGTTTCTCTACTCGCCGCGATCACTACTCGCTTGAGAACAGAGGTGGATCCAGAGCTGTACTTTGAGGGGGCCATCTGAATCACTTTATTGCCTTTTATGTGAGAAGTTTCTTAACACCATTCTTTGCTATTGGAGCTATTGTCATTTGGGGGGCCATGGATTCCTGCCCCCCTTAGATCCACCCCTGCTTGAGAAGTCCTGTGAGAAGGTCAGATTTTATATCAATGGTAGATTATCCACCAGTGACCTTTCTTATTTTTCGTAAAGAATAAATATTGTAATCGAAAAAATACCAAATTATTGAACATGAAAATGAATGAATATACGATTGCGTGGGAAAGAGAAAATTGAGTAAAGGCAATATATCTTCAATGACTTGGTTGACATTAGCAACTGTATGAGATGACAGATGAGAAGGGAAACCAAGAACAAACCTCAAGAATCAATAAAAAAACAATTAGTCAACATTCAGCTACAACTTTTCTCTAGCATAAACAAGACACGACTGATTCTGTTTAAAACAGGCTTCTAAGAGCATGACTATCATGACATTAAAGCTTGTGAATATGTGGCAGCATTCAGAAAACTAATAACAGCTTGGCACGGGAAACTGCAGGTGCAAGTTATTTGTAGCTAGAGTGTTGTTTTTTTCATTTTATTATGTTATTTTTAATTAGCAGCTTCTATTTATGATATATTAACTATTTTAAAAACAACAACTTGTAAGGATGCTTTAGCAATAAATAATAATCTTAATTGTTACCAAGGTCTATGAGTTAAGAATGTTTACTACTAGCTTCCTTAACCAAAAAATTATACCAGAAGCCGACCGCCTGCTTGAATGAGGTGGAAAGGGGACAGCATACTCGAGCTAGTCACCTTAGCTGAAGCAACCCATTGATTGGTATATAATTCTTCATCAATCAGAAATAACGTTGACAAGAACATTATGCAAGCTCGTGAGAATCAAGATAGTAAGTGACAACTGTAGACTATAGTGTGGTAATGCCCACAAAAGTGGAGGTAGAATCGCAGCTTTTCGGTATAGTTACTAGTAGCACCATATTTTCGCTTATACGTTGAACACAAGGCTAGTGCACTTGAATGGAACGCAATTTTTCATACACGTTGAAAGAAAAATGCACAAAGCGGGATATCCCATCTCATGAAAGCAGGCTTCAAATTTGCCTTCTTATTGATTTGAGGGGGTATTTTGCAGCAAATCATTTGAGATGCAACATGCTAGAATCTCGCAGCGTACAACACTGAAATAGAAGTATAGTAGAGCTCCATCTTGCATAAAGACGACAGAAGGCTGCAGTAGTCCCATTTCCATTTTGACACTAAAATCTTTCGTCAGATTTGACAGAACAACATTTGACCATAAACACCCCAAGGCAGTTTAGATCCAGGGTGCTTCAGTGGCTAATTTATGGATGGTAATTCTACCCATCCCTTATAAATACCTACTATTAACTCCAAAATATATTTTACTTGAGCTACAATAACATTCTCAATATAAAATTACGAGAGTTTAATACCCGGCCGAATGGCCATACTTCCTTGGGTCTGATTTTGCATAAATGCTACCCACTCCTTCAAAGTATACTGCTTGACAAGCAGACATTTCTGGTTTCTCAATGTGAGTCAAGTTATGTCCCTTCTTTTTCAATCCTTCTTGAATGAATTCTGGTATCTCTCTATGTGTCTCCACCCATACGGTATTGGGTATCAACTGATGATGTATTCTTGGTTTTGTTATAGCGTGCCCTAGCTCTTCTCCAAACCAGAATTTGTGTATCAAAACCTGCACATAGACGATATCGTGCCAATGTAAATACTATAATTCAATTGTCAGTAAGTATAGGATGAAGGAAGAACGAACTCATCAAAATGCTATGAAGACTGCTCAAGGCAAAGTGACTATTGTCTTCCTATTTGCTTGTAGCTGTGTGTTGTGCTGGGTATTACCAGAGTGTGTGTTGTGCTATACTCTGTGGCACCAAATAGAAGGGGGGTGTAATAAGGAAGGGGGTTAGTACTTTTGCTACAAATGCATAAATTGGGGGGTGTGTTAATAGTTAGGGGGTCAATGTTCAATAGACAGAAAGGGGACCTAAACATTTCTTAATTGTTGGAATTAGTTTTAATATTTGTAATAAGTACAAGGTAAATAGTTTATTTCCTTAGTTGTTAATATTGGTTTGCATTCATAAATTCAATGTTTTTCTTACTAACCCTTTTTACTACTTTGAAATCTTCAAGTTAGTAGCACTAAGGATTGCATATTTTTCAAAATTGCCTAGTTGGGGGGGGGTTAATAAATTGAAATCTGCAGTCGGGGGGCTCCCTACTATTCAGTGCCAAAGAGTAAGTGCTTACACATTTGTGGCGATGAGTGTTGCACGAGATCGCTGTGCTTTGTAAGTGTTGTGAGCGTGTTGTGGGAGCATTTTAAATGCATATGCATCCATATTTGTAAGTAGAAAATAGAAACTGTTTTGATACTTAAAGCTGTCTTGATAAATTAAAAACTTTAACGAAAGGGGGCTCTAGGTGCAATGTCAGAAAGTGAGTTTGGCATATTTGCAGCCACACCTATATTTTTAAGGATGAGGAAATTCAGCATAGCAATGCAATACAACACACTGGAAGCAAGATCAATGCACTTTGAAAAGCAAGATTAATGCAAAAATTGAAGAAGCCCCCAGCCCCCCAAGATGAACAAGAACTTTCTAGAACCTCCTAGAAATCACCCTTGCTCTAAGTGCATCATATGATACAAAAATAGGAAACCAACAGAACACTTACGGAAACTGAAGCAGTCATGATTCTTGGCCCACCTGAGCAACCCAATACCATCTTTACGCGGCCATATTTGTCAACAAGTATAAAAGGAGCCATGGCAGATATTGGTCTTTTACCCGGTTTGATGTAGTTAGTGGGTGAAGGAGGAAAGCCAAATCTACTTGGAGTATCTTGTGTACTGAAGTCATTCATGTCATTATTGTAAAGGATGCCAGTTGTTGGCGACTTGTAAAATGAACCATACCTGTAGAAGCAGGAACAATACAACTCTTAAATAGGGGTGAATGACAAAAAGCGAAGAGCCAGAAGAAAGATGACAAACATTATAGATATTTGAACGGACATTGAATATGACAACGTAGAAAATTTAAAGGAAGACATAACTTTGGCAAAAGTTTGGCTTGTCGGGAAATTTTCAGTATACATTTAGCTTGTCAGCAAACTTGCAATAACCCAATAGTACTATTCGACGTTGGAACGCGAGAAAATCCTTTTCTGGCAAGAAATTTTGTTTGAATGCAGGCTTCCTTGTCGGCAAATATGGGTTGCTGCCCCTCCCAAAATTTGCCTTGGCTACGCCCCTGACATGGATGCACGCGCAATGTAAGATGCTAAACAGTTACTGACACATAACTGTACGCTTCGAATCAACTATGGCAAATAATTTGGCTAAGATAGCTACATCGATTTATATAAAATGAAGTATTTTCAATATTTGGCGGCAACATTGAATAGATAAGAAGCGGTCTTACCATGCGTTTATACTATGAGTTGCAGATACAGCATCTCCATTTTCAGCCAGTATAGACACGTGAGTCGTACCTTTATCGGCCGATAGCTGTACCTCGATCCCATAATAAGAAGGTTCATGCGTTGTGTCATCGGAGATTTTCTCTCGAATATTATGTCCAATTTTTGGGCTTGTCATATCGTCCATGAGCTAAAAGAAACATACATTCAGACATGCAACGGGTTCTTACAAATCTAACTAGATTGAAAATTGTAACATAAGGAGATGCAAAATCAACGAGGTGAGTTGGCAAGCGGCAAGTTCCAAGCGGCAAAGAGTAAGCGCAAGCTCCATTAGCTTAACTGAAGTTAAGCATGTCTGTGTACAGTCAGAAACTGGATGGGCGACCTTCCAGATGAACGACCAAACCAGCTCACTCCGCCGTCCTTCGAAAGGGATCTTAAACTAGGGGTCCCATATCTGGATGCGGCATGCATAGTAGGCCTAAATTAGCTGAAAAAGCTAGGTATAAAAGCCTACTCAAAATTAAGTAAACAACAACAAGGTCTGGGCACAGCAGAATGTACTAAGTGATGGCCAAAAGGCACCAAAGTAAACTAAATTTTGATAATTCTCACAGCAGGTACTTGCAGGGTTATTATGATAAAGATTGGAAACAAGTAAGCAATTACCATTGGAATGAATGAGCCTTCAATTCAATAACTTAGCCTTAAAGACAGGCATAAACGTAGTTTGCTTCTCAATACAAAAATATGATGAATAGTCACCAACATTTTCAGTTGATACAATTACGTTGAAAGGAAAAGTAATTGAATTCAATCACAATGAATGCCTTCCTTGCACTTACTGCTTAGGTTGCACCTTCCGAAGAATGACGCATGCAGTGTACCAATCTAGCCATGCACCGGAACAATAACTTTCCTAAATGTATCCCCTACAAAATGTGTGCCATACTACTATTGGCAAATAATTGTCATATTGATGCGCAAAATTGATATGCATGAAGCGCTGCAATCATAGATGTAAGAGTAGGGATGTACCGATGGGGGTGTGGAGGGGTGTCACAGCCCCAATATCTTCAAATTTGCAAGAAAGTCGGTTAAAGTAAGTCATGCTGCAAAGCAATAGTTGGCTAATTGGTCAAGACGTCCCCCCCTCAGAAAGTGCCTCGGCACATCGCTGTGCAAGAGTAAAGTAAAACTTTATTTAAAATGTCCGATCTACAGACTAGATGACAATAACCTTATTTACAACTTCTTCCTCCATAAAATCCGGGTCGCCCAACTTTGAGTATTTAGCATACCCAAACTTCATAGCTTCAACCAAGCGATGGTACAACAGAATTGCTTTTTTATTATCTTTTAGGTCGTCTTGCGTAAACCCATAACCTGTTGGAAAAAATCAAGTAAAGTTTTTTAGCCAAAAATATCTACTTTCAATAAAGAAGTACCTTATATTCTATGAAAGCTATATGCTGTAGCTGTCAGCACGTCAATTAATATGTGCGTACGCATGCGCTTGTGCACGGGCATCTATTGTATACAGTTGTATATACATCACATGCTAAAAAAACTGCTTTGAGAATGTCTACTACTCTCATTATGGCGCCATTCAATAACCACGCAACACCCAAATTCGCCCATTTTGAACACCCACCCGCCCCTTATAACGCATCGTGACAAATATAGTATTAATGATTAATTAAGTCATTGATTTGTTAGCATTCTCGTATGTTGGTTTTAAATAGTTTATAAAGCTATTTTTAGTATACCAACAGGAAATAAATTTATGAAATGAAATGAAATCTAGTACCATCAATCCCCATTGTTATATAGCACTTTGAATCGAAAGACCCGCTTATCAATGTCTTCAGTATCTGATCACGATTCATGGTTCATAGTACCCATTATCTTCATATGATAAATAATTACTCATTCTAGTATTCTAATGTGAGAGTATGGTATCACAGGGTCGTTTAATTGGTACACAAAGTGACATTTATGATATTTTTACATAAGCCCAGAGACAAGAAACAATGTCACAACCATGATTCAGAAAAGTGGAGGGTACATACATACACAAATAGCGTTGGGTTTTAAGCCCAACCCTGGTGTAGTTGCAAGAAAAGATACATTTCAATTAAAAATCTCTGTTACATAGCAAAAGAGCTATGAGCCCCCACACCGTCCTAAATTTTCCAATTCATCGTAACAAAAATAACCATACCCATCCACCCTTAAGGCGTTACGTAGCTTTTGAATGGCCCATATCGACAAATAATCTTACTAATTTGTGGCTATATCAGATTATATTCCAAATAGTTAAACTATCGAATGTACACAATAGTTGCAGCTCTAATGTACATAGGTAAGCTCACCTTTCAAGATATTAAGAATATACGTAACCACTGGCCCTCCACTTGGAGCTGGCAGCGTGTATATTGTTAAATCGCCAATTTCATCTGTGAGAGCTTTTCGCTTTACAACCTTATAATTGGCTAAATCGTCCAGACTTATTATTCCTCCTGCATCTTGAATATCTTTAACAATATCCTCTGCAAGGGCCCCCGTGTAAAAATCTTCCGGGTTATCACGGATTCGCTCCAGTGTTTTTGCTAAAGCTTGATCCTTTATGACCGTTCCAAGCTCAACCATTTTACCGTTTCTAAATAGGAGTTTTCTGTTGATGATACAAAAAGATATGCCATTGTTTATAATGTAAGTTGAAGGATAATCTGGACACTATATTGCATCAATAATATTCTCACTTTAACAAGGCAAATAATTCTTTACTCTGCTTATTCTGATGTTGTTATTAACCACAGACTGTGTATACCACTGTACTAGACATGAAGTGCTTTAAAGCTTTCACTTAAATTTTTCTAAAAGGGAGAGTCTAGTAAAGCAAAGTGGGTAGTATAGAGATTTGATACATTTTTCAAGCATGTGTAACTACACCAAGAGAATGTTCAGAAAGACACTTGATGCTCCTATCAAAATTTCCACACTCTAAATCTCTTTTGGCAAAAGAATTAAATGTAGCTATGTTGTACAATAATTAGATGTGGCTATGTTATCTGGGAATACTCTGGTAATACTATTAAGCTTGACACTAGATCTCCTCTTATTACCTTAAGCCGGGATCTGACTCCACGTGATACCTCCATACATGGGCTGCTTCATGCATTCTTTGTGGGACCTGAAACCCTTTTAGTGTTGAATTTATCGTTGGCTGTACTAATTCTTTCCATGGGAGATTCCCATGTTCTTTCCATGCTAGGTACATGCCGCGGATTTCACCAGGAACCGCAATAGCTAGACCACCTGAAAACCAAGAGAATAATTTGTTGGAAATGTAGATTTTCCACACATATATATGAACAAATTGGTGCCGTGACCCAACAGCCATTTCGGAGATATAGAGGAGAGAACTGTCTATCCAGTGAACTATGGAAAAACATTTCTCTCTACGGTTCTTAGAAACAAAGATCTTACCATAATACTTTGGAATGACAATTCTTTTCTCTATATCCCTAAATAGGCTGTTGGGTAAGGATTCGAAAAGACTGCAAATTTACCGCTACCCTAACAGATGGTTCCTGGTCACTAAACAAAGTTAGGCCCACTCTAAGATCAATTTTTACCGTGATATTTAGAACGATCTTTGGAAAGGGATGCCTATTTCATTGTGATCTCGCTACAGCATTTTTCAAAAACAAAGTTATGACTGAAACATAAGAATGAATTTAATATGCAGAGTCTCGAAAGTTTCTTCTATGAAATTTAACTATCAAATTGCTACAAATAGCGAGTAATGTGCAAAATGTTAGAGGAACGATTGAATTGAATTGAATTTACTTACCAAAGCTAGATCTATTGCCTTCATTCATAAACATGTCTTCTCGTGCTTTGCCCGGAGCAGCAGGTTTGTAATCATATGTATCTACAGTCCGTCCTTTTCTTTTGTAAACCAGCATAAAACCACCGCCTCCAATACCGGTAGAATGCATGCTGTAAATGCCAAGACAAAACAGCGAAGCAACAGCAGCATCTACAGCGCTCCCGTTACTCTTTAAGATATTGCGACCTAACATGTTGAAGCAACAGTGAAATCAGAAGCTGGCCGAAAAATGATTGCTTTCCAGATTGCAAAAATATTCAATGAAATTCCCAACAAACTATAGAGTAAAACAACAATTGACTTGGAGACACTTTAACTTAAACTTTTGGTATTTTCTTTGCATTTCAGTTTTATGAACAACCTTTAAGACTCATTTGCAATATTATATATTGAGGCACATTTGGTCAACAGTCTTCGGGTGATAGCAGAAAATTCATTCTGTTGAACTGTATAAATAGGGGTTTAATTAGTATATTGATGAGTCGTAGTAGTCAAAAACTGATCAATAAAAGCTTCAGTGATCTATTAGCCAGAGCCACCGAGCGGGAGAAGGGGGAAAATTGCCCCAGGACCTCAAGATCCAAGGGGCCTCATGACATTCCATGCTTCAATGTCTTGGAGTCCTCATGAAGTAAACCAGCAGTCAGCAGAAATTTTCCAAAGTTACTATCTACACTCTGAAAATTCTTTGATCGCTTCGCTCGCAGGGGCGCCTCGTCTTTCTTTTTGCCCCTGGGCCTCTGAACTCTTTCGGTGGCCCTGCTATTAGCAAGTAAAGTCAAGCTTGTCTCTTTTATAACTAATTCCAACTTTGTGATTCCTTCATCTATATATATATATATATATATATATATATATATATATATATATATTACTTATAGCCAAAAAAGATAAATTAATATGCTCTGCGAAGTATAGGCAAACGAAATAAGGTCCTGCGTATTCTTCTTGCAAATAATGTAGATGCTTGTTGGAGAGGAAAATGCATTTGCCTTATCTGTACTAAGGATCATTCACAAAACACGCGACACCTTTAATAGGGAGGAAGAGTACCTTGATTTGCTGTTCTATCATTTGAGTGGAGGGTTAAGGAGGAAGAGGGAAAGCCTCAACCGACTAATGACCCCCAAAATTTATAGTACAACTAATACCTATTTCAGAGCAAGTGACAGCATCTGCGGCAACAGCACCATTCTGATATAACTCTGCAGCATCAGGTGACTTCAGGATGCCATGGTTGTGTCTTTTATGTCCGAAGCAATATAAAGTGATCGCCACCGCAACTGCAATCGCAGCCAGGACGGTCAAAGTTGTGAGTGATATCAGAACGAACTGTTTTTTGCTAACACTACAAAAAATTAGAGAACTACTCAGAGTAAGACGAGAAAAATGTGATGGTATAAATTGGAGGCAAGTTTTGTGTACAGGTTTTGAAAGTTGTTCTAAACTGCCTGGTACATCCTGGACTATTGAAGAAAAATCAGCTTGACTTTGATTCCAAAGTATTGCTGAGGCTCTACAGCTAATTTTTAGCAGTTTCAAAACAAGGAATGTTATTGTTTGCTACAATTATAATGGAGTTTTCCTTTACAACTTTAATCCTTCTTGCTTTTGACAATTCATTGCAATATCAACGTAGAACACACAGAGCATCTGATATACTACTAAAACGGCTGACACTTCTATTGGATCACAATAGTCATTTGCCCTATTATCTCAAAGAATTTTAGCAACACCTTTTGTATTAACTGAAGGATACAAATCATTTATAAAGTATGCTAATAAACAAATTAGCAATGTACAACTATATATAAATATATATATACATATATATTATATATATATATATATATATATATATATTTATATATATATATTTATATATATACACATGTATATAACAATCCAAAAGAACTGTAAAGTCAGAGTGCTCAATGCGATAGGCAGAGTAATATACTTCGAAAATTCTGAAGTATATATATATATATATATATATATATATATACATAACATATATAAATA
>OLMO02000262.1:15861830-15895539 GCA_900291935.2 Cassiopea xamachana
ATATATATACATCACTTTTCACAACATAAAGAATCTCATTCTTTGAAGTGTTCATATACAAAATTTCATAAATGCTCAAGGAAGAGAGCGATATCTTAACTCTCACAGCTCCATAGATTCTCAGAAGCGGGGGAGGGGTAGCTTATGCATGAAATAAATGATATACACTTACACAACACGTCGCTTTGCTTTCTTGGTATCATATTGGTCAGAGACCCTTTTTACACCAATTCCATCATCTGCAGATTTCATTTTTGTGTATTTGCATCGAATTTACCTCCTTTCTACTTTCAGATCATTGCTCTTCTTTTTTCTAATTGCTAATTTCCAATTTCAGCAGGAAAGACTGTCAACAAATTGAGGTAAAAGCTAACTTCAGCATCCAAGCTATGCGTTATGCAATTTATTTATATTGAAGTCAACCCTAACGACTTTGCTGAAAAATGTTGCAAGAAATGTTCGTCAAGGAAATTTTCACATTCCTTTAACTTCACCTGAATTTGTTCATCAATGTGAAAACAATTATAGCCAGTATGGACCATTTACTATTGCACAATTGCAAAAAACTGAATTTCCAAAAAACTACAATTATAAGACTTTACCTCTCCGTGGCCAGAAAACTTCTCATATGAGAAGAAAATATCTCCCGGTAGATAAACTTCTTATGAGGATATTAGCTCATTTTTGGGGCATTTGCTTTCGGACTGTAATTCAATTTTCAGAGCAATGGTTAAAAACTGGGCCTGCCAGTTTTGAGAGTGATTGCTCCATGCTGATAAAGGGTCACTATTCTTCTATTGAGCAAATTGTTTCCTTTTACACGTGATTTTATATTCCCAAAAAGGGCATTCAACATTGTGGCTAGCAATTGCCAGGGAATGCAGATTAACCGCGTTGGAAAATCTCATAACTGTAAGAGGTGAGATCAATAGCGAAGAGATATGTTCC
Organism: Cassiopea xamachana; assembly: GCA_900291935.2. Taxonomy (NCBI): domain Eukaryota; kingdom Metazoa; phylum Cnidaria; class Scyphozoa; order Rhizostomeae; family Cassiopeidae; genus Cassiopea; species Cassiopea xamachana. The sequence goes on from OLMO02000262.1 coordinate 15,862,779, forward strand.
CATAAGAAGTGTCTCAAATATTAGAGAAATAAACTCACCGGCGTTAATTACAGTGATCTTCCTTTCTATTTGATTCTTGAACCTCATAGAAAACTCTTCTATAATAGTTGAAGATAAATAAATATTGAGATAGAGCATGCGAATGTAATTAGTTGTGGTTCGGCTTCATGTTGGCCGCTTTAGACATTCATCACAGGTAACCGTATTGAGAAATTTAACGCTATTGCCTTTCTGTAGTTCATGCTTACGGGCATGACTGAGCTTGAAAGGATTTTCATAAACCATATACAATCAAAATTGCACTGCTCCTATTGAATATCTGTCCTTTTGTGAACAATTTCTCCAAATAATTTCAAGTTGACTTCAACATAAGTTGCACTTCTGATTAGCTTTTGCCTTAAGGGCATTGACATTATACAGGGAATAGAAGCAATTATGTTTTCAAGACCGAAAGAATGCACATAAAAGAACATATTACGAACAGATATAGATGCAAAACATAGAATTACAAAACGATGTACCATTTGATAGAAACATGTGTAGAAACTAGAGCTTCGGTAGCACCTTTTTATATAACACCCTAAGCTCATTACAGCATATCGTTCGAAAATCTGCAGAAAAGAGATAAAGCTGAATTGTGTCCGGAAGGGTAAAGTGAGTAAATTCTACTGGAATTGATCTTGCAATCCTGGCCGCCAGGGGGCATTTGATAGTTACAAAATAAGCCCCCCTCTAAAATAAGCTCCCACCTAAGCATGTGACTATACCTATTTGAGAGTTTGTTAGTGCTTTATAGAGCTAGGAAAGAAAAAGCAGCCATTGCTTAGCGAAAATCTGCCTGTCCTTTAAAACTATCCTATTAATTGTATGTGTGGCATCGAAGGAATCGTTTACTGGCAGAAAAATTGCAAGTGGCACGTGATCAGCTACCAAGAACACTTTTTAAGCCCCCCTCGAATAAGCCCCTACGCAAAACTCGAAAAATAAATAAGCCCTTAGGGGGCTAATTTGAGGATTTGCGGGATGAGCGAGGTAGCGCAGTTGTTAGAGCGCATGCCTCCTATGAGGAAGGTCTACTGTTCGAGCCCGACTCGATGCCCTGACTGAATGCTCGCTCACTGTTCACCCACCAGCAAATGGGTACCCAGTGGGAACACTGGGGAGATAAAGGCAGCGAGTAAAGGAACTGGCCACCCTACCTCACATGCCGATGGCTCAGGATAAGTGTCCTCTCTAACAAGCACTCCACTACCTACGAAAGTATACGGGACTACCTACACTTCTTCCTTTTAGCTCACCGGCAATTTTATTTTGCATCGCCCCCTGGCTGGGTATTACTGATCTTCCATGAGTAAGTGCAAGGCTATTTTAGATTACTTGAAAAGTTAAGATGCAAGCTGTTTGAATTTTATATGAATCTCTAATGGGTTGTGGGATATTATTCTAAGCTGTAGAAGCTCCTCATCCACACAATCCACTTTTGTGGTTGTTCTTAGATCACTCCTATTTTTGTGTTCTAGAAATGGCATTAAACATGACTGAGATCCATTCTGATTCCTTTACATTGCTGGCTGCACTAGGGGGGCATCCATAAAGAATTTCCGCACCCTGGGGGAGTGATGGGGCTAACAACATTGCGGACAAAAGTGGGTAAGGGGAGGGAGTGGTTCGGCTGTAAGTTGACATCCTTTTCAGTGTAGTCTATGTAAAAGAGAAAAAGGCATTTAAAAGTCATTTTAGCATCACCTTCCGGCTTTTGAGATGGACAGTACCCGTGTCATTTTCAGAGTTTGTTGTTTTTCCATAGTTTTGCAGCTCTTTGTTTGTCTTCAAACTCAGTTTCCACACGGACAGTGGAAGGGGATTGATAAGCAAAAAGCGGACAGGCGTTTACAGGGGGAGGAAGGGGGTTGAAAACTGGAAAATAAGTGCAGGCATCCTTTGTGAATGATTGCTAGGATGAAAAAGCAATCTATAGCATTGCAAAACAATAGAAAAGCCCTTGCTATCAAAATGGAGAATACTAAATCAAAATAGAGACTATCAGCTAAGCTTTTAAGTATTAAGTGGAAGTTACCTGCAAAAGCAATGAGCTTATTTGTGCAGCTGATCAAATTCTATAAAACGTTTTAGCTTAATAGTTGTAAAACCTCCTTGCATGCAAAGAAATATAAAATAGAAACGACACACTGTTTCTCTTTCAGAGAATGATTTACGATTCTTTATGGGATTTCAATATGAGAGTTTAACTCAAGCTGTTATCTGTCAACTTTGCTTCTTACAATGTACTGCACATGAAAGCAAGTTGTTCCACTAAAATTGTAATATTAATCAAGGTTTTTCTGCAAATATACTCACATTAGTTTAGCTGTTTAAAATTTACCATATATTGATTAATGCTGTCTAAAGTTAAATAGAAAATAAATTTAAATGGTTTTGCTTAAACTGACTGTAATTAACTAACTAACTAGCTGTAATTAGTATATTTTAATTGAGTTATTAAAATGAAAAATGATTTTGAGGAAAGCATAACGCAACACAGAAAAAATTCCCTAACTGAAGTGAACGGTCCTTGGAATTCAAAATCTTTGAGCCAGGGATGGCTTACTTGTCTATCTAGTCAGGAAGCAAGTAGCTGATGTCTTTGCTAGGACACAATAACTACTCAGAGTTATGATAATCCCGTCAGTTTATAACATGCTTAAAATATATAAGCAAAAACCAGAAATATTACTCTACTCCATACGAGCGTTACTAGTGGAAGAAAATTGGAGGTTTTATTGGCTATGAGTAAACATACCTCATAGTTAGGTAAATAATGGCATGTACTTACAAGGGTAAAATGTACAAAATTGGTTAAGTTTTTATCGGGAAATATCGAACAACAAACAGAGCATAATAATAATAATGACCAGCATCATACATTGGTACTAACAGTACAGATTATTATAAGAACATAGTTATAAGAATATTAAGGCCCAATTTGCTGAAATTTTAGAACAATTTAAGAATAATACAAGGCTATATTTTTGTTTATTTGCACATGTTAAAACTACTTTTTAACCTGTAGGCAAAAAATTATTATGTTCTGTTCTTGTTATGATTTTACACCTTTTGTCACTCAAGAAGTTAAGAATAATTTCGAGTTCAAAATAAAAGAACTTCCAGAACATCAAAGTTCAGCCAAAAATTAGTAAGGGTGGCGCCAGGAATTTCAGACGGGGGCTGACTCTTCCGATGAGAGGGCTAAAATATAAATTCCAAACTAATTTAAATGCCAAAATTCTCAGAAAAATAGTTTTTCACCTTCCGACGGGGGGCTAGTATGTTCTGACGGGGGCTGTAGCCCCCTTAGCCCTCCTCTGGTGCCACCCCTGATGATGGGCATTATATTAAAAAATTTTGTAATAAACTCTTTAGCAATTGAAAAATTTCTAAGTTTCCAGCAGTAAATGCAGCATTTTGATTTAGAATTAAGCCTAAGAGAAGAACTAACCGAGTATTGTAAATAAAGCTACCAAGGATAGCAAATAAGAGCTTTTAATAGAACCAATGGAAAACTGATCTTGGGGCTCAATGGAGAAAACTCCTGCATAGGAATGATGTGAAGTGAAAAATACATTCTAGTAGAGCAAACAAGCAAACAGAAATTAAGAACGAGCTAAATATTTGATACCTATACTTAGAAGCCAGCTGAATGTCCGTATTTTCGTGGATCAGATTTAGCAAATATCCTTCCTTCACGTTCAACATAAATGGCTTGAACTGACGAGAATTCTGGGCGAGATGTGAAAGAAATTCTATGTCCCAGATTGCCCAGACCTTCAATTATCTTCTTTGGCATTGGGATTTTTTCCTCCATGACAATTTTGTGTGGCACCAGCTGATGGTAGAACCTTGGTCTACTAATGGCATGGCCAAGTTCATCACCGAACCACAGCTTGTTTAGTATCGCCTAAAAGCATACAACGATCTTTTGAAATGACAGAAAAAATGTATATTGTAATACTAATACAAGTGCCAGAAAAATGGTGCACTAACGGAATTATAGGCAATGAGGTAAGTTGGAGCAGGACGTTAATGGTCATAGTGCTATGTAATGATGAACTCAAAATAGCCCCAAAGCCGGCAAAGAAATAACAAGATAACAACAACAACAACAAAACAGATACAGTCGTTTTTCAATTGCTATTTACTACTCCACATCAAAAGGGTTGAACTCCTTTCACATATACGCACAAGGAACCAATGGTGGCAAACTAAATGAGCTTCAGACGAGAACAGGGCCGCCGAGAGTAGTGGGGCAGGGGGGCCAATTGCCCCAGAGCCTCGAGGTCCAAGAGGCCTCATAATACAAGGTCTTGGGGCTTCATAAGGTAAACTGGCAATAGTTTTCCAAAGGGAATTTCTTAGAACCTGAACATTTTCTGCTCGCTTCGCTCGAAGGGAGCCTCATTTGTCTCTTTGCCCTAGGGCCTCTGAATCTTCTCGGTGGCCCAGGACGAGAGTTCTGATAGGATGAAATTTAGATTAATGTGGTAATTAATCGAGCTGCACCTAAATTATCCTTGCATAAATAGACATTAGATGGAAGTAGATAAGAAGTTTAAGGCACATGATAGAGGTCAATAAGAATTAAGAGGTCGAGCCACAAAGAATAATAATAACAATTTTTTTTCAAACTTTTCATCTGAATATATTTATTATATACAATAATACACATCTCATATAATGGTAGTGTACCATTGGCTAGTTTGTATTATACATGACAAATAACCAAAATAATAATGATAGTAGGCATACAAAATAACTCAAAGGTAAAATAATAAGAAAAGGAATTAAATGTTCAGAAGTTCTGGGTTGTTCCATGGTTTATTTCTTTGGCAAAAGATGAAGTATGAGGTCCTAAAAGCAATGTTGATGATCTTCATAATAATTCTTTTCTGTAAAAGTTTGTCAAAGTTTAGATCCTGGAGCAACGATAGAAAGGAATCACATGAAGAGCCCATAACACCAAGAGCACCCATGGAGAGATTAATAAAAGGAACTTTGTTATAGGTAGAGGAAAGGTCCTTGACAAGTCTGTTGTACTTATTGGCTTTCCTTATACCGTTAACCTGCATATTAGTCTCGAAGCCTAGTGCAAGTTCTAGAATGTAGAGTATGTTATTATCCGTGAGCAAAAGAAGGTCAGGACGAAGGGACTCGCCGGTAATCAAATATGGAGAAGTAAAAGAAGGCAAATCAGCATAGACTTTGCATTGGCTAAGAGATGAAAATGTATTAGCAAAGTAGAGAAGGATAGAGTTATGGCGCCAAGTGTAGCTCCCCTCCTCGAGTTGCATTTATAGCTAGATATCACGTGTTGTACAGGTTCTGATTGAAGGCAGAATAAGCATGCTGACGATTGAGAAATGGACCATTTGCAAAGAATTTTTCGAATTGGAAGAGTGTTGTTGAGTTATTTTATAGAGAAGTTGAAGATGTTTCTCGGCATTTTGTTGAATAGTTGAAGTTTTTGGCATGAGAATTTCAGAATAGATGAGATAACCAAGCCTTGAGAAAGGAGTGTATTTTTAATGCGATCTTCGCGCTCATGCTGTACAGCTTTCAAAACTCCGTTAGTATTCTTTAACTGGTCATACTGACTATTAGTGCCATAGCTTGTATCAACCCAAAGTAGTTTAATGATTTAATGTCAGGATTAGGTGAAGTTTTCAAAGCGTTCCGTATAATAGTTTGGCATTAAAGTTCATTGATGGAAGGATAAGATTTCTTCCGTATCTAGATGTTTATAAGATTAAAGAGCTGAAAGTCGCGCTTATAGGTAAGCCTAGCCACAGCCTCACAAACCTAGAAACTATGTTATCTACAATTTGTTTATAGTTGGCTCTGGAAGCACAAAACTATTTATCATTCCCGCTATTATGACTAAAGCATAACCCCCCGCAAGCAAGAACATAGGAAAATAAGAGCCTACAGACTGATTTGTGGAAAAGATATGAAGGGGAGCTGTTTTTCTCCAAAACGCGTCGTTCACACTGTACTTAAAACTTTATTGAGTAGAAGTGCCAGTCATTGTACTCACACAAAAAACTTCCAGTTTCTAATTACCGAAGTATATAAGACTTGCACAATTTAAATTCATATAAACTTATGATTTGAGAATCAAGAAAACATGTATACGGTCAACAAAAGGGTCAAGGCACTATATTGTAGAGTTTTTGTTGTTTAGGGGGTCTTCTATGGAACACTTTAGACGATAAAATAAAGCAATCATCCCCTTGCCGCTTTCAAGTCCAACACAGGGGCTTGACAGGGAAAGCTACAGATGTAAAATATGCCGTACAAAATTTACTTTGAAAATTATATTTCATCATTCGCCATTAGTCGTCTACTAGCGGTTGGCTTTGATTAGCAAAAATGTGCTATTTTTGAATGCCAACAGCAAATAAGTGATTTTGATAAATATGATGAGGATGAAGATGATGATGATGATAATCTCACAGTAAGCTAGTTTATCGTACTACTGCAGGCTGGATGAAAACAACTAAAAAGACCTGAAATGGCAAGTAAATTCTATGGTTTCCTTCAAGAAAAGAGCTGAAAAGCATAAGAAACCACATGTGGTGAATGATTTACTGAGGAACGACAGGATCTAGAAGCAGTGTAGAGTCCCTAGCATGCTATTTCAATGGTCCCTAGTTAACTTGTAGATTACTTAATTATGTAAAGTATGCAGGTGGCATAAGTTGTTCTGCAGCATTTGAGCGAATGACAATCACATGTTGAAATACTTGCAGAACTTAGTAGAGAACATCACGTAAGTTTACTTCAAATGCGCATTTTTTTATAAGAAAACTGTCATTTTATCTGAGCCTCAATTTTCTAAACTTTTCCAGAAATTGAGCCTGAGATTTTCTTAAATTGTTCTTTGGCCAATTTTGGAACACTAAATTTTGGAAATTGAGCCTCGTGGTTTTATAAGATTTTCTTAGGATTTTGACCATTTGAGCCTCATTTTCTTATAAAAATGTTTCTTATAAAAAAAACGTGTAGTCTTTCCCTTAGCTGCTAACACCTTTTGTAGCATAATATTAATAATAATAATACAATTTGTTTATAGTTGGCTTGAAGAATAGCTTAAGCTATTAAACGCCAACTCTACACTAGTTACAATGAATGCTAAAATGAACAGTATAAAATGAAGAGCTATTTACAAATGCGACAAGTATATTCAAATCCCTTCCAACTTTTAATTTTCATTTTGAATTCATTATCAGTTTTTGCAGCTTTATATTGATCTGGAAGTTGATTCCAAATTATGCTTACCCTAAATGAAAGTGACTCGTTCCAAACTTTTTGTCCTCGTGTTTGGAAGTTGGAGGAGATTGTTTATTCTTAAGCTATATGGAAGCACTATTTTTGTTGAAGAACTCCCACAAAAAGGAGGGGTTCTCTGAGGTCATACATCTGTATACCTCTAACATAAGTTATGGAAGATTTTGAAGAAGCTGCCTAGGCAAAAGATAAATAATAAAATGAAGTCCATGCCCGGAAGAAATTGGTACAAGAGCATCAATTCGCAAGTGCTCCTTTGCTTAGACGAGTGATTGCTTTTAACTATTTTGAATGGCACGTGCGATCTATGATTTGTGTATCTGAAATGCAGTGAGTTTCTTGTTGCTGAAGCATGTCAAATGTCTCATTTTGGATAAAACAGGATACGGCAGAGTTATGAAAGCAAAGTTGACAATCATTAGTGCTGCAGTTACGACAAAGAAGTTCCTATTTGGCCTGTGCAATTGCACGGTTGGTAGTGGTGTTGGCACGGGCGACTTTTTTGCTCGTGCTGGGGATTTAGCACGTGTGTGGTCTCGATCGCACGTATCTCCGGGCATGGACTGAAAATGTTTAGGATTTCAGTGCTAGCATATTGCATCGTCACCTTTTCCATAGAAATAATACAAAGTGAATGAAATGAAATGAAATAATAATATTAAAAATAATGATAGAAATATTTCCTATTCGTTGGCTGCTTTCATGTTTTTCTAATATTTACTATAACTGTATCTGTAATTGTGATGGCATGCATGTTGTACAGTTGACAACATTTTGCAGCTCCAAAGCCAACAAAATACTCACAGTTACAACGGCAGTGATTATTCTTGGGCCACCAGACGATCCAAGAATCATTTTCACGTCACCATTTTCGTCTGTGACAATCACTGGTGCTGATGCTGACAAAGGTGTCTTTCCTGGTCGAATGAAGTTTGCTGGCGCTGCAGGAAAGCCATCGAGATTACCACCAGGTATAGCAAAGTCATTCATCTCATTGTTATAAATGATTCCATTCCTCGGCGAACGAAAGCCACCGCCAAACCTAGAGAAACAAGAGGGTGCTAGATCATTTGTTCACTGTGCTTTCAACAGTGCAATGGCGCGCTATGATGCAGGGACAGACCCAAGGGGCCGGTGGGCCATGGCCCCCCAAACGGCAATTTTTCCTATAGCAAGCAATAGTGTTAAGAATCTTCTCACATGAAAAGGACAATAAAGCCCCCCAAAATCCAGCTCTGGATCTACCCCTGCTCTGATGTACGAACAGTTGCAACCCAGACTGGAAGCTTTGAATGATGCACGGGAGAGCTGCTTCGTTTCCTAGAAATTTCTCGGCTACAAGTAGCTTGGATATGCAAAAATTTAAATCTGGGATGGAACCATGACTGTGATGATATCGTAATAAATATTTTGAGTTTATCTCTAGTCATGGGAGCGGAAGAAAAACAAGGAGATCAGGTGGAACAAATTCTTCTATAGTCAGGTGTTTGTCTGTGAGAAACCAAATTTGGTATAATTCTCTTCTTAAACAATTTTAGTTTTACGATATTCTGCTATACAGCATGACGATCAATAAAAATTCATAATGTGTGCAAAAAAGTGTTTAACGAAATGTAAGATATCGAAATGAAGAGTAAGATGTTTGATCGGTTTGACCAAAGATTCATTACATACATTAATGTACTTTTAATTATCCAAATTATTTTCATATAAATGCTAGTTTATTGCAGGTCATTGCGAGAAAAGGATAATCTCATGTCTTTTCCTGCTGTGAGGGGCGCGGTCAGATGTTCATTATAAGGGACCGTTCAATTTTACAGAGAGGCTGGTACCGAGGAGAAATTGGTTGGGTGAAAGCAATTTTCTGATAAATTAAGGCTTTGCCCAGACATTGCAATACAACCTCAGAGTTGGGTAAGATGGCTTTTTTTAACAAGAAATAATTTCTCTTTGGTACTAACCCCTCTGTAACTAATGAACGGTCCATAATAGCATATTGCCTTTAAAAATTTATAACTGAAAAATCAAAATAGATGTTGATATTTAGGAATATTGTTACCTACCATTCGTTTATAGTATCAGTAACTGACACTGCATCGCCGTTTGGTGCCAGTAAACTGACGTGGGTCGTCCCTTCTTCTGGCGGCTGTATCAGTTCTGGACCATAGTATGAAATATTATGTGTAGCAAAATCAGTTATTTTCTTTCGAAGGAATTCTGCAAGCTGGTCGGAGGTAATATTTTGCACGAACTAAACAAGAAAGGAAAGAATGACATGTGATAAGAGCAGACGTTTTTATATCCTTTGCTTTGTGTGTGAATGAATAATTAGAGAAGAAAATGCAATTTAGGATGCTATCATAATCTAGGGCAAGCTGACCTGTTTCACAAAATCCAATATATTTCAATACTTATTACTTGTATTAGAAGGAAATATTCTAAAGACAAAAGCACCAAGAGTAATTAGCTCTGAACGAGAAAATGTAATGTTCTCACAATTGTAACAACTGCAAAAACAACTTTTTAATAACAAGTGTGTAAGCCGGTTTTAGGCGGGGACTCAGCTAAAACGACTAACGAATTAGCAAACATTTGCAGTGTACGTTCAACGCTTTGCCACAGATATTCGGTACTGTTGGCTTGTGCTGCTTTGAAAGTGAATTCGCTAGGGAATGTTACACAGCTCGTCAACAGTGGACAAAATAAGCCAAATAAACAGAATTTTGTAGATGACAAAGCAAGAAATGCAATAACCTGCTAATGCATTACTGGTTGTCGGCTCACCACTAAAGAAGAGCAACCACAGAGAAGCAAATATTTAAGGAGAGGTTGGTGAATTGGAATAACTAGCCGTTTACATGCAAGAAGTGCTTTGCCTGAGGAGATTTACTATGAAATGCATATATGCAATAATCAAGGGAAGATTAGTAGCAAGTTGTAAACATCTAAACATCTACACTGATTACCAGCAAAGCAGGTTCATTTTAAAATATGCAGTGGAAGTAAGCAGAGAGGTGCGCAATTTTGGACGAGATTTATGAAAACAAAAGAACTAACAACTTGTAATTGAAAAAATAATTACTGGCTAAGTTATAGCTGGAGGTAAGTACAAATAGTTGGAAACTAAGCGTTAGTATTATTTATTCCTATTGTATATAGAAGTACACCTTTTTTTAGGAAAAAAGTTTATAAGAAAATGAGGCTGAAAAAGCCAAAATCTTAAGAAAATCACAAAGATGAATTTCTAAAGTTAAGTAATTTTATTGACCAAAAATCGATAATAGCTACATTATTATTACCTACTACCTTCAAAATGTTAAAGACAGAATTCAAATTCGAGTATAATAGTTTAAAAAAGAAAGGGTAGCCCATTTTAGCAAGTTTATTTCAGTAAAAGTTAAGAACATGAAAAGAAGACCTCAGGCCAAATTTCAATAAAAGTTACGAAAATAGAGGCTTAGGCAAAATGATGGTTTTCTTTCAAAATTAACGTGTAAGGTGTAAGCTAATACTTGATTACGCTTGGTTCGGTTGTCCAGAACGTACACATCCCAATACAAAGTAGAGAAGAGAAGAGGTAGAAAATCCCTCAGCCACACCCACTCTTGAATTGTTTTTTCTACTTCTCACTAGACTACAACTTATCCCTAGAATTCATTTAAGTGGAAAACCTAATACGCTTAAATAACTAATGCATGAAATGCGTGTCTGTGGTGCTTTTTCATAACACAATTTCAATTGAGCATATCTCTTCCCATATAAAAAAATTCCATGCTAATTGGCAATTTGCAATCTTTAATAGTCACTATTTGTTTTAAGAGAAAAACAAGCCAATACGCAGGAGGGTTTCCAAATCCTAGCAAATCTTCTGTTTACATTTCGGATCGTTCACTAGTTACGGAACCCCAAATATACCATTTGGAGGAATGCCTCCCACTTTCGCAACCCTCTGTAGCATAACCCTCCACATAGGGTAGCGTAACAAATCCTTCGATGGTGATTCCTTTGTTAGCCAATCAAGGTTTGACGCCTATGCTCCTCCACATAGGATAGCGTAACAAATCAAGAAGCTCGTCCCTTCCCTTTAGCGACGCTACGTTACAGGCGAATGATCACTTTGATCTTTGTTTTTGTTTTCCGATTGTATCCCCTCATTATTTTCCAACTGTGTATGGTGAAATGAACTGAAGACAGTTTATGCAGTAATAGTAGACGGAAACAAAAATAAGGAGTAAACAGGAATTTAAGAAGGTTGGAGGTTATCAAAATGTGGAAAGATGTTATATAAATTACTACCTTTCTTACGAACTCTGCATCCAAAAAGTCTGGATCACCTTCTTGAGTTCGCTGCGCATATCCGAATTTAAAGGCTTCGGCGATTCGATGGTATGTTATTAATGACTTCTCCTCTGTTAATAAGTCTTCTGCTGTGAAATTATAGCCTAAATGAACGAGAGTTTTAGTAACCGTTAATGCATCTTGAAGCTATGCGCTGCTGATATGTGTTTGGGACTATATCATGGCCTTTTCGGGTACCCACATCGCTCTCTCCCAGCACTCATGCAAACTAAGATGACCTTCGAGTTAGCAGAGAGATGGGATTGTTTTCTGATAGGCAGGAAGTAGTAAGGGACTGTTTATTATTTACAGAGGGATTGGTACCGAAGAGAAATTGGTAGGGTGGCAGAAATTGTATGTTATAATAAGGGTTTTTAAATACATTGTTGTACAATATTAAAGTTGGGTAATAAGATTTACTGAGCAAGAACTCATTTCTCTTCGGTACTAACCTCTATGTACATAATGACCAGTCTCCAATACGCATTTGTGTGCGAGACACGTCATATAGAAGACGAAGTAGGTACCTTTGAACAACCTAAACTTGTGTAGGCCTCAATAAAGCTTACTGTGAGAACAGTGGCATAGCTATAGAGGGGGTATGGGGGTGCTGCACCCCAACGTTAAGTTTGTCGGCATATTTGCAGTGCATCAATAGTGCTATTCCACGTTTTACTGCTAATAAAATTCTAGGGAAGTCTTCTCTGTTGTAAAATTGGGCTTGAGGAAAGTATTCTCTGCCGGGAAATTTGGGCTCTGCACCCCTAAGCAATCTCCCTTAGTTTCCCCTTGTGTGAGAAGGCTTGGGGGGAAATGATAAAGGTTAAACTCTAAGCCTATTATTTTTGGTAAACAATGAGCTTGAATAATCAGTGATACAACAGCGTGATTATTATTAGAAATGCTCAATAATTACCTTTCAAAATGTTTAGTATGTGGAGAACAATTGGTCCTCCGAATGGAGAGGAGACAACGTTGTATGTGTAGTTCCCAATACGTTCCTTTAACACTTCATTGCTTCGTACTTTGTAGTTTTTCAAATCATCTAATGTAACAATTCCGCCAACGCTTTGTATATCAGCGACAATCTCGTGTGCAGTTTCCCCTAGATAAAAGTCTTCCGGATCATCCTGTATACGCCGTAGCAATTTAGCGTAATCGGGCATTTTCAACTTTGTGCCGAGCTCCTTCAGAGTACCATTGCTGATAAAAAGCTTGCTAAAACAGATTATACAATGTTTTAGGTTATAGCCTGCGGTAAGAAAACTTTTTTGGAAGCGTCACCTGGGAAGAATGTGTGGTGAAAGAATGTTATAAATATAAAATTGGGCGTGGTCAAAAGACACCACAGCCTCCCTTGTTACATTTTTAGGACGGAACCCCTGGCTAAATGTTTGGTCAAATCCCAGGTTCCATAGTCAGAACAGTGTAAGATGAGAGTTAACGTAGAATAGACAACAAACCAGGAAGCATAAATGTTTTGCATGTGAGGAACTAAGTGAACAATCGAAATACGAAGACGGTGGAATAGAAGGTGCCTATGGGCTTTGATGAATGAGCAGATCAAAGTCACTACTGGCCCTATGCAACACCAAAAATTCTTGAAATGATACAGCATGTCCAGATAGACTGATAGGTACATAAGAAATTACAAGCTCTGAAACGAGTGCTGTAATCCTGAAAACACTATTAATAATTCAGGCCTCGTTTACACTATACCGTTTTCACACGAAAACGGTATGGAAATGTTTTCGTATGAAAACAGCATAATGTAAACGCTATAGTATTTTCCTATGCAATAGTCTTCATTTTATGCCGGATAGGAGAACGGTTCATTGTAGACGGTAGGCCAAAACGGAGCATTTCCATGCCCTTTTCATACGAGAACGGTATAGTGTAAACGGGGTCTCAAACTATTTAACAAGTTCAGACAAGCCACGATCTTATTGCGGTAGAACCATGGAATGTAAATGCACACCACATTCTTATTTACTCATTAGAATAGACTTTCCTGCATAAAATACACTCTCCATCTGCCAAAACTTTCACATGCATCCATAAAAGAGTGTACAATGTTTTTGTTATCAGCAAATAGTGCTGTCTGCTGTAAATTCTATGGTCAAGACGTACAATGAATGCTAACTGACTTCAGTATAATATTTCGCATCAAGCCAAAATCAGGCAAGTAAACCTGGTTACATAAGGACTAAACTGACTCTGGAGTTGGTAAGTTTGCATATTGTGGCTAAAACTCGAAGTCTTTAAATCTACAGTTTACATGATAAAACTAATGAAAAAGTCGATATATTGCCAATTGGCGTGATAAAACAAGTCGATACTAACAACTGCAAACTTCGCATGTATTGTATTTTGTGCAATGAAATTGAATGCGGCTGTCTTTTGCTGGGGGTTTCAGTTATTTCATTCCGTTACACAAGTGCACAATTTTATAAGAATACAAGCCTGACATTTGGTGGAACACTCAGAACAAATTAAGAACAAGGCTGAGTTTGAACCACTGTCGTAAAATGTATTGTTGGAAAACGGCGCAGAAGCTTTCCACTCACAAATGGATATGAATGTCCTTCCCTTGTTTACCGGAGGAGAATTGACAACCATGACACTTTTTGTCTTTAATTTTCGCAAATTAGTTGTTCCTAGTGAAGCTAGATACTGTGCTAACAATGTCTATTAATAGTTGTTTATAAAATTTTTCAATAAAAACATTAATGTGCAATAGAAACCATCTTGGTTGTAGCATTTGGCTCTCAATCAATAAAAATATCCAGGGTTGTCTTGTATATTGTCTTTCTATGTGTTTCTAAATAGCCTACACGCTACTAATTCAAGAACAAATTAAGAACAATTCAGCCACAAAATTTGGGAAAAGTTAAGAACAGCCAGCTTGAACCTCAATTTTGCCGGCTCTTGGCTCTGTCTCCATCGCTGAGATCAGTGGTCTTAACGAGTTCGATCATTTCGAGAGAAGGCGACCTTACGTAGGAGAAAACGGCCTAGTAACATAATGTTTTTTGCAAATGTTTGGTATAGGAACTTTTCTCCCTCAATGCTTGTTGAAAATTTTAATAACAAAACAAGGAATGCTACGACAAAGACCAGATCTTGAAGGCTACAAGTAATAGTATAACTGACAAAATTGTAGCTGTAGAACTTTGTTTGCACTATATGCATACAGCGCAACTTATAAGAATCCCAACAATGAAAAATTCTAGTAGGATAGGCCAAAAGATCTACTCTTAAGATCCGAATAGACGGGGGTTGGAATATTGGGGGATAGACGGGGGTTGGAATATTAGAGGGTATATAGGGGTTGGAATAATAGGGGATAGACGGAGGGTTGGAATATCAGGGGATTGGAAAACTCCTGAAAAGTCAACAAACGGGGTAAAAGACTTGAATAAACAAGGAGGTTGGAAAACAAACTTTTTTGCAAGAATACCAACTTTTTGGTGAGCCTTAATATTCTGAAACTTTTAAGGTTTTCAGCCTAAGATTATTCTTAAATTATTCTTAAATTAAAATGGTGTAACTTCTTCTGAAAATGAAAGGAATATATTCGAATCTTTGTTGATGTCTTACTTCATCATAAAGCAAATCAAAATTGAAAAACTCGATTTTTCCAGTCACATTATACATTGCAGACTCAAAGGCAATAAATTGGGGGGTCTGGGATAAGGGCTTTTCAACAATTAATAAGCGGGGGTGTTTTCTTGGGACACATGAGTCCACTTGGTTATGACAAAATGCTTATAAAGTTCACAACCAACTAACGCAATATTCGAGATACTTAGGAATATTGAAATGTAGTCTATTCTCAGGGCAGATGGTATTTAAAGCCTAATTTTTCTTTATTCAAGCGTAATGCTTCTTATTTGCTAAGACTTTTTATCCTAAATGCTATTTAGATACATACGACCTATATAAGTTGGTAAAAGTATAGCTTTCTTTTATTGCTATAAATGCTGTTTGCTTTCTGTGAAAACACAGCTGCTGTTACTACTGAATGAAAAAAGAAAAGGCCAATTTGAGTCGTGTAATGTTCAGCTTAATTATAAGAAATTATCACATGATTCGTTTTGTAATATCAGATCACGAGGATAGGAATAATCATAGCTATAGTCAATCATTGGAACTGTATTTTAACTGAAGAATTGAAAATGCTATTTTCATGCTTACAACAATTCACCCAAGAATCACTTCAGTGTACACTAGTGGTTTCGTCCTAAAATTGTAACAAGGGAGGCTGCGCTAAAGGAAATATATGGACCACGCCTTTAACTACGCCCATTTTTGCATATATAACAATAATGTACTTGTCAAACCAGTGCATGTGAAAGCATTACCAGAAGGAGATAGTAAGTATAGGGTTGTAGCATTCTTCTTTTATTGATAGAAGCGTACTTTTTCTTTCTTCTCCTTTGGCAAATGTGTAGTTATGAAGTTATCCAATCTAACAGATGTTCGATGAAGGGGGCCCAGCCCCCCAAAATTTCTCATAAAGTTAACATGGGGGCTCCCTGAGCCCCCTTCACGACACCCCTAGGGTACACTATCAGGGCATGAAAAAGTAGGGGGCTGGGATGCCAGAGCCTGACTTTTTGCCGAAACCATAGGTAATTTTTGGATTTTCGGTAAAAGCTGGGGTTGTAATCATCCTCAATTGGTAAATATGGGGATTTCAGTAGCTTGTTAGTAAATAGCTGTTGCTACACTCCAGCTCAAAAATCTTTCGGCACCCCACTGTGTGCTTCCACTCTACAATAGTGTAGTAATTGTATTGCAATCTCCGATTCTTCGAGCATAGTATTTGTGATTTCATCTAGTTTCTAAGAATTATTCAAGAATTCAAGTTTACTTAATCTAATGCATCCTAGAAGTCGTTCCTTTCAGTAAGCCCGTCTTAGGCCCTGTTTACACTGACACGGCTCAATTTTGATACAGATCGAAAAGTGATCCTTAACAGTGTAAATGAAATTGACTCTGAAGAGTTTGGATTGTTTTCTATTCCTTTGCTAAAAGGGTCAAAAGTGATATGGTAAACCGTATCAGTTTTGCTACGGATAGCTAGTGGTAATGTAAATGAAATGCCAATCCATATCCCTTGTGATACGGATCAGGAAGTGATCCTTAGCAGAGTAGACGGAATTGACTTTCATGACTCTGGATCATTTTTGATCCTTTTGCTAAAAGGGTCAAAAGTGCTACGGTAAATCGTATCAGTTTTGCTAAGGATATCTAGTGGTAGTGTAGATGGATGGCCAATCCATATCACTTGCGATACGAATCAAGAAGTGATCCATAGCGGTGTAAATAAGGCTTTAATGTTCAATTATTGCTAGGCAGTGCGTTGTAGCACGAAATATTTTACATTAGGTCAATTAAGCACAAATATACCACCCAACATGTATGCATTTGTCTGCCTGCCTTAAACTTTACATGAATCTTCAAGATTGCGTGTAGATTTTCCATATTACTGTGAAGTAGTATTATCCAAACATTCTATGGCATAAGCTTGCTGGCAATACAACACCAAATAGACTCCAAACGCATCAGATTTTCCAAACGGGATAGCTAAGGCAAAACTCGAAGCCGCCATTATGTTGACTACGAATGTTCTTGTTTTTCAGATAATTCTCCATTGCTGATTGCACAGACGGTAAACATTGATAGAGCAGAATATATCAGTCAACATACTAAATTGCCGATTTCAAATTCTCCAACACCTGCAAAGATGGATGCAAGCGCCATTGCTTGGGTTCTTATTTTGTCAGTGACAGCATTGGCCATTTGCATATCGAATCTCTGCATATTTTACGCCGTCTACAAATCAAAAAAGCTGCAAAATCGGGGCAACGTCTTCATCCTCTGCCTGGCCAGTTCGGATTTTCTTGTCTCTATTTTCAATGTTCCATTCGCAGCAGTTTCAGTGGCGTACCCGTCGCTCAGGCAATCAGGCAGCACACTGTGCGACATATCAGGATTCTTTGAGATGACTTTTTTAATCGCATCTGTTTTCTCTGTGACCGCTATCAATGTGCACAGATATATCTATATAGTATTTTGGACAAAATATCATGAAATACTCCGAAACAAGAAGATATGCATAATGATTTCCTGCTTATGGCTATCAGCAATAATTTTGTCAGCACCGCCACTGTTAAATTTATCAAAGATTGCATTTAAGTCTGGAAAATCACATTGTTTTGTTGACTGGAAAGCGACGCCAGGCTACACATTTTCGTTGATTCTCATTTGCTTCCTTATGCCTATCGTTGTGATGGGGTTCTGCTACTACAAAATCTACATGTTCCGTCAGGAGAGTAGAAAAATACTTAAAAATAGATTACCTAGCAGCGTCAAAGGCAGCAATAGTAAAAATTTGGTTACGGACAACTGCGAAGCAGAGAGAGAGTCTATTGATGACAACGCGGATCCAAAAAATGATCAATATAGGAAAAGCAGAACAAGTCAAGCAATAGCTGATTTTTTGAATGAGTCAATAAATGTACCTGGCGAACATCTTCAAATTGAAATGCGAGATCTGTCCAGTACAGAAAGCATAGAAGTTGGAGATGAAGAGGAGCTGAGTGATACGGTGGAACATTATGGAAAACCTCACGAGAAAATTGATGACTGCTCTGAGAAGAATGGGCCAGATACACAAACAACAACTGCAGTCATGCATTCCAGAGGCCTGAGTGGGGAACAGTTAAAACAATCTTCCCAACAACAGCACAGAAGGACAAGAAAGTTGAGTTTGACACATGAGGAGCAAACGTACGTCCCAAAATGCAGCAACTTGTCAGGAAGCAATGAAGGTAACATTTCGATGCAAAAGCATTTGGGAAAGAACGATAGAAGCAAGAAGCTCCCGTGCCACCGAAACATAGAGATACTTGTTGAAGAGTCAGTGACATCAACTGTTGACAGTATGCATGTGAAAGATACTGAGTACAAATTTCAGGTTTGTTCAGCTGAGGTAACGGAAAGTCATGAAAAGTACGTAGTAAAAAGAACAAAGAAGAGCAAAGAAGACTTCAGGCTGACCATGATGTGTGTCATAATTGTAGCAGCATTTTTCGCTTCATGGTTTCCATTTGTTGTCACAATGGTCATAGAATCCCTTACAACAATAAAGATTCCATCAGCAGTTGATAAGGCAACCCTTCTGATTGGTTACCTCAACAGCTTGTCAAATCCAATCATATACTGTTATTTCAACAAGAACTTCAGGATTCAATTAAAAAAGCTAATCTGCAAGAAGCGAATGCGAAGAGCGAGACTTGCACAACTACAGAAATCTCGGATAAAGAGGAGCTAGGAAAGAGCCATAAAATCACAACTCTTTGAAATACAGAAGAGCATTGATGTATATCAGACACGGCGCCACCAAACAAAAGTGGGAGGGGACTGGGAAGTCAATAAAATTACTATGTTTAGAACATTTGTCTTTTCGATGGCACTTGTTTGGCAAAAAGTGGGAGAGGCTGAAGCCCCCCAGCCCCCAGCCCCCAACCCCAACCCCCCAGTTGTGTCGTACTTCATATGCATGTAAATAAAGATACAGTATGCTCCCGATAACTGGGAAGCCAAGGGAAATCCAACATCAGTCCCAGCTAGTGGGAGTCCTTGCAAAGCGAAGCTCTCGAGAACTGGGACATACTGACAAAAGACAGCTGTTGTCCCCACTTAAGCGGAGGACCATGTAAGTGGTCACGTGTCACCGTATGACTCCCTAAGTACATGCGAATTTTGACATGCCCATTTATAAATTTTTGTATAAGCATCTATTCGCCAAATGTATTTCCCTATACATATTGCGTTTTATGAAATCATTCAATCTCATGTAGAGAACCTCTTTCAGCAAATCAACGCTTGATTTACGGAAACAGTTATGCGACGTTTTGGCCTCAGTTCAAGTCAAGCGGAGTAAAGTTGCTGCTGGAACCCAAAAATTGGTCCTATTTAGCGGGAACCCCAATTATCCGGGTACCAGTAAAGTGGAGGAAATGCATGCGAATGTATAAAACTTTAAATGGAAATGAAAAGTTGGTCCTATTTAGTGGCAATCCCAGTTATCCGGGGTTGCAGTTATTGTGAGTATACTGTACTACATAATTAAAAACTTGTATCCATAACTATACATTGTCTATCTATGTACAAATATGTATCAAAATGTAATCTCCACATACAAAAATATACAAAAAAGGCGCATTGCAGCGGCAGTAGGGCCCCATAGGATATATTTGCTGTTGGGCACATAAACCCAGGATATGGGTCAGAGCTCGGCATAATTGAATAAAGTTTTAATAAAACTTCAAAATTTCTATTGAAGTATCTCAGACATAGTAACAAAACAGCCACAAGTCTGATACAAAATTCCAACCACTCTGATATGACATTCCACAAACAGAATTGCTTATCATTATCCTGTGACTTCTAAATTTCGTGTAAATTGAAAAATGGTATAAAGTCCTCCGACGCCATGAAATGACGATTTACTCAAGGCTCTCAAGACTTTCGCTCCGTGAACATCACCTGTAGCGCACCACTAGTACAAGAATATACACGCATATAAATTAATAAACTAATGAATGAATACATATATATATAAATATATATATATATTTACATATATGTATATATGTATATTTATATATATATATTTAAATATATAAATATATATATATATATTTATATATGTAAATATATATACATATATTTATTTATATATATATATATGTATGTATTTATAGTATAGTAGAAGAACAGCTTGTAAATGACATGTTTTACTGTTACTCAAAGTTTCGTGCTAGTGCACTCATCAGACAGACTGATAAAGTGTTTGTTGCTACAGTATATATTACAGTGGTTAATTGTGGCATAGTAACGAATGTATATATATAAATATATATGTATATAAATATATAACTTATAGACACACATATACACATATATTTTTATATACACATACATATATGTGTTTGTACGTTGAATATATATTAAGACACATGTCAATATATTATATGAAAAGGAGTATCCATTTATACCCTTCAAAATCAGTACAATAGTACTGAGAACTAAACAGATAACATCAAAGAGAGCAGAAATCCGATTTACAAAAGATGGCTTAGAGAAAAAATTTTCAGTTGACAAACCTTAAACCAGGATCTTCTTCTATCACATCTCTAAACTTCTGCGCGGCCTCATATAATCTGAGCTGAATTCGGAAACCTTTTTCAGTCATATCAACAGTTGGCTGAATAAGGTCACGCCAGGGTAGTTTTCCATACTTTTTCCAAGCAGCATGGAGCCCACGCACTTCGCCTGGCACCGCCACTGACAAAGGTCCTATTAAGATAGCAAAAATAGAACTTAGAAAGTCTCAGTAAATGACTTGATACACTAACTTCATATCAACAAAGATAAAGCTGAATATCTTTCTTCTTTTCCAGCACACATAAACACTACAAAAACACAAGAAGGGATAAATACACGGTTGTCTGTCTTTTTGGTTCTCTCATACTTTCATTCTCTTCTACATTTCTATCTGTTTGTCTCTCTTTTTCCTTATCCGTTTCTCTGCCTCTCGATCTTACCCTATGTTTGTGCACCCCCCCCCTTCGACCTGTTTTTCTCTCTATCTCTCTCTACCCTGATGATTCATACAATATTATTACACTAACTTCAAAGTAGTAGGCATAAACTACAGCACACTATACCTCTTAAAGTGGTATTATATCGGCCTTGGTAGAACTCATCTGTAGCTGCGATTGGCGCCTTTTCTCTATAATCAAATGCTTCAAATGTTTTGTTTTCTCGAATGTATACTAGCATTATACCACCACCACCTAGCCCCGATGAGTGCATGTTGATAACGCTCAAACAGAAGCAACTAGCAACAGCAGCATCAACAACAGATCCATTGCGTTCTAAGATTTCCACACCTAAAAAAGACAAGGCAACGACTTACAAAAACTTCACTCTCACCATAGTTAATTATACTCTCACGAAATTTTTAGGAAGCTTTTGTGGGGGAAGGGGCGTGTCAGAGGTTTGCGCTGCAAAATTTTTGTCTGAGACCTTTTCATTAGTAATAGTAGTTGATCAAATGGTCCTGGATCCAGTACGTAGCCCTGCAAAAATTCAAGGTAGGGGTTGGCTCACCCCCATCTCTCCTTCAAGTTTTGTCCCTGTAAGTAAGCAATATACTTCTACTGTGATCAAATATGTAAAGAAATTATTTTAAAAAGCTATACTTTGCTGTTCAAAAAACATACAGTTCCACGGTGTCTTCCAACTCAGGGCAGTTGTTTTCCATTATGTTTCCCTGATATTTCTCTGATTTTTCCCTGATTGCTACCCTGTTTCCCATGTTTCAATGTAGGTCCTGAGTAAATACCATCACTACACAAATCACAATGCAAGGCTGTTTCAGCAAAACTTAGAATATTTAGGCAAAGAAACTTGCTATAACTTCCTAATGAAAAGAGTAACGAACAATTTCCTTATTTGCAGAGTTTGTTTTCTTGCTTTTTTCAGCATATTTGGAAATCAATTTGTTGAAAAAACTAATACATTTAATTTCCCAGAAAATTCCCTGATTGTTTCTAGAATTACTCGAATTCCCGGATATTTCCCGGATATGTTTCAGGTAGAGCGCATTTCCCTGATTTTTAACCCATCTCCCTTAATTCCCTTATTTGTCAGACAACCTGAGTTCTTCAGAAAAAACTTATGTCATTAATTAATTCATTCACTCCTTTACTGATTCATTTATTGGATCATTTACATATCAATATATTAAAAGATTCATGCTTACACAATTCACTTCGAAAATCCTCTTAACTGCCCTTACCGAGTTCGGAACATGTAATCGTATCAGCAGCAACTGCAGCATTTTGATATATTTCTGCGTCATCAGCTGTTACGTCACGCCTGCTCCTGCTATCCAGTGGTACATGCAGAGAAACATGAATCCCGAATCCAATCAAGACCAATATAGTACCAAATGGCACCAGAGTTACAACTATATTCTTGAAATAGCATCTAAGAAATAACATTTGAAATTTAGTAGATGATATAAAGCGGGTAAAAATCCTCATATGCATTTAAGTCACTTTTTTCAAGTGCCACAAACTTAGACATAGAATCGACTGTGCATTACGTGCAGATGATCTGTATATGAATTTACAGTTACAGCCTGCTGTAATTCACTTCATCTTACCGTTCTGACAACGAAAATTGCCGACTGCATCTAGCAAGGTATGCAGTCAGTCTTCCATTTAATTGCCTTACCTATCGGCTGGATTTACCTCGACGACTATCAAGCAGCTAGCAATACAGATGTCAACAGAGTTACTACTCTCTCTATCTATCTTTAACATTACATAGCTAAAGCGTTGATGTAGCCAGAGATGGAACTGACATATATTTGGGGGCTGTCAGAGCTCCGCCCTACAAATATTTTCTATGAACATTTTCATCTCTTTTTACTAGTAGCAGTTGATCAAGTGGTCTTGGGTCCAATATGTTGCCATGCAAAAATACATTGTGCCGATTTTGCCCTGCGAAATGGCACATTTTTAATGTTTGAGGGGGGTAACTCACCCCTACACCCCCTTAACTTTCGTCCCTGGATGTAGTCCATACACATCTGACTCACATTCAGTGTGTACTTAATTAGAGTTACATCCCCATACACTCAAATAAGTTGACCATGTTTGACAAAGTCATCGACTGACTACAGAGTGGACTGAGTGGCTGGGCGGCAGGTAGAAGCCAATCTTGTAGCTGCAGTGGCGCACCCGCTTGGCCTAAACTCAGCGAAGCAATAATTCTTGCACGACCATACTTTACAGGGAATCCTAGTAATTAGCTTACTTTGTGTTGAAAGCGAGTCAAAATATTCAGCAATTGATTTGGAAAACCCAAGGACAGTAAAATCTCTGTTGTTTTGTCTCTCACATAGTAACTAGAATACTTTACTCTTCTTCAAATGCTTGAGAAACTTTCGCTTAAACTGTAGAATTACAATTCAGAAAATAGTATTTTGCTTCATTTGTGGGTGGAAGGCAACGCACTACTTGCTATTTATATTTAGCAATTGCTTATATCGTTTACTTGCTTTTAGCCTTCATTTCGATGGAAAGCCATTTCCTTCTCTTCAATTCTGTAAAAGCCAAATTATCCCCATATATTTATGTTGTTTGAAAGCGTGTCCTTCATTTTTTGATCTTTCAACCTTCAATCTATCTTTCAAATTTCACTTCTTCGATATTCTATTCATAGACATCGCGGATGTGTTGATTACATGAATTCTTACTTCTTAACATAACTGCTTCCTAGCGACTTAATGCGTATGAAAGGTGCCTCTTTACATTTTTAAATCAAGCAAATGAGACAGAGACAACACTTTCTTAAAAAGATCCTAACTGTGATCGAAGCATTCTATTTTGAGGGCCAAGTTAAGGCAACTTCATCAATTTGCAGTGCAGTACTAAAGTCTTTCATATGGTAAAAAAATTCTTTCTGAATGAATATAATGTTATCGGGTACAAGTAAAACCTTAAAAAAATACAACAAGATCATTGTGATTTCAAGTACAATACACGGCAGAAAAAACAGACAAAAGCATTACAATATGCCCAGGAAGTAGAAACCTAGCATTTTCTCTTTATGTCAGAGGAATATTGGATAGGCCGATAACTCGTTAGCTCTTGCTTTGTAAAATTCTTAAGAAGCTCGCATCGATCGCTAACGAATATATTTGAAGCTTGTAAAATAAATAGGTTGCTTATCCAGGCCTCTATTGGGCATGAAAGCTAGCAAATATTGCCTCGAGAAAGACAACAAAAACTAGAAAGTTGTAAAATATGATTGGCAGGTATCTGAAGTGAAAAGTAACTTACATTCGTCGACTATTTGAGTTTTGCTTAACTACTGAATGGCATGATTCGTCATTTGGACCATTATCAACGTGACCTTCGATCATCGCACTGGCAAATAGTAATAGAGTTTGCTAAGAGAAGTAATTGTTCGTGTTAAGATCAACTAGAACCATACGGTTTTTTAGCATCCAAAGTGGATCTCCAACATCTTAATACAGGGGAATACAATCCGACTAGATAGGTCTGTACGAGCAGGTTAACTTTAACGCATCATTGAACGTGGATGTGAACTTTACCGACAAAAGATTTACATTGCAATAAACCTGAACAAGCCTTCTGCTTGAGTAGCAACAACAAAACTTCAAAACAAACAACTATACATGGGGGCATTGAAAGGTACGTACACTCTAAAAGGGGAGGGGGATACTTAAAAAAGTTCAAAAAAACATGTAAAAGCGTACAAGGGGGGGACTACTCACCCTGATTACATGCAAAGCAACCTAAATTAATGTAGTCATCTTTTACAACTGTGCATACAAGTCCCATTAATTTTTATCCAAAACTGTGATAATTTTAGATTTCTGGGTTTTTCGAACTTTGAACATAATGAGATAAACAATGGATTCAAATATCTAGGTAGAGGTTGATAACTTAGAAGTACGTATGCTTCGGGGAGGGGGGTACCTCCAACATGTACGAGAGCATACAAAGGTGTATGGGGGTCAACAATCAATGAATATTGAGCGTACATACTTTTGGAATGGCCCTTATTGAATCTACACAGTTTAAAATCTTAGTATATATAGCTCAAAATTTTAAAACATAAACAGCGCTTCACAGCTTTACTTTCGTTGCAAACGTATCAGCAATTCTTCAACGTTTGCCTTAGTACGTACAGCACTTATTCAATTATCCGACCCTCGTTTATCCGGACTTCGATTATCCGGTCTGTAAAAAATGTGAAAAACCAAAATTGAAATTTTTTTACCATTTTTGATATTTTGGGTGCGTTTTTCTTGCTTTTTTGATTCATTTATATTTTAAGAGTATTTAGTGTGTTAGTTAGTAATGTGTGTTTTTCAGATAAAGATTCACAAGACTAATCTTATTTTTGCTAGTTTCTGCCCTTTTGCGTATATTTTCGATTATCCGGAATTTCGGATTGTCCGCACGCACCTTGAAATTTCGGGTCCCGAGAAGGCCGGATAATTGAATAAGTACTGTAGCATAAAACTGAAGACCAAACAATTTTGGGAACACAACTGGGGTATGTCCAGGCCTTTTCGTGAAACAGGGGACACGAGCACGGTACATCGCTCTCACAAATCAGCCTAGGAGGGCGATTGGGCAATCAAAGGCTATTTGAGAAACTATTTTTTGACCAGCTTTATAACTGCCTTAACAAAAACAATCCAACATGTTGGAGCCAATCTGTCTATAGAAATCTCCATTCTAAAGTCACCAGTTTAATAAATAACACCGATAAGTGGTGTAGGAGAATGGATAATGGCGAATGGATAGTGGCTGGATCTCTGGGATATTTTTCATAGGTTATATGCCAAAATATGCGATAAATTAGAACACTATGGCCTTCAACTGAATGAGTTGTTGTGGTTTAACCCTTATCTTTTAATTGTAAACAACATTGTAGAGTTGGAGGCTATGACTCTAATATTGGTAACATTGATGTTGGTGTTCCACAAGGGTCTGGCTTAGGGCCAGTGTTGTTTTTAATTTAGATAAATAACCTCCTGAAAGTTGTTAAGGCCTCGAATGTCTCCATGTACGCTGATGACATAAGCCTTGCCTTTCAATCTATCGTTAAATATGTCAAAAACTCAGTCGATGCTTATCTGCATGAAACCTAAGTATCAAAAACTCAGGACTGCAGGGGGTAATCTTAGCTTAAGTATAAGAGGAAAAGACCTTCGTGTTGTGCAAAAAACTTAAATACTCAGGAGTACAAGTAGATAATAGTCTTGACTGGAAGGAGCAAATCAAGGCAATCTCTTCTAAGGTATCCAAGTCGCTGGGATTTCTACAGCACGCTAAGAAATTCCTCCCAGTGTCTTCTTTAAGATCACTATACAAGCATAATTGAACCATACTTTCTTTATTGCTGCTCCGTGTGGAGATGTAGTGGCTCGGGTACACTTTTACAGCTCCAACAACTACAAAACAGAGCTGCTAGAATACTGACAAACAGTGCTTTTGATGCCCCTAGTAGCCCACTTGCAATGAACTTAGGGTAGATGAGCATAGCTGATTTGATCTCTTTCGAGTCGAAGCAGTTAGTCTTCAAGTCTTTAAATAATCATGCTCCTCAGTATATATGCAACCTCTTTTAAAAAACTCAGATTGCAGCTCACGAGACTTAAGAAGTGCTGCAACGGATCTGAGGCTTTCAATGAATAACCTTGCAATTGAACTTAAACAGGCGGCTTCCCTTTCAGTTTTTAAGCAAAGGCTTCTCTTAGATAAAAAAACCTGAATTTGGACTTTAACCTTCTCTTTTAATTTAGCATTTAATTAAACTAGGCTTTTATGGTGTTTATATGTTTATCTTTACCTTTTCAATTGTTTTTCGATTTATTGTGAGGAGTTAAGTTGAGGGCCCCTTGAAAATCAACTTCTTTGCTGAAGGATGACCCTCCTTAAATATATTAAACGAAATAAAATAAGTATTTGCTTCGTAAGCATCCCCAACAGTGTTAAGAACATACTAGTTATGGGTCTGGGAACAAATTCTTTATCCTATTTAAGAGAGAGAGAGAGAGAGAAAGAGCGTGATTGTCTCTATTTTGTAAACAAAATTTCCAGAATTGAGGCTAATATCGCTATTGGGAAGATGTATTCCACATTAACAAAAAGAAACGTATCATGAAACTTAGGAAAACACATTAGTAACTCCTAGGAATCGAATGAGTCTCATGTGCGGGAAGTCTTCGATGATACGCGCATACAGCTTTAGACGTTCGGCTGTGTACTGAGCAATAATTTTGGGGGGCTAATCAGGTTTTTGCGTGGGCGGTCAATCGCCTGTGCAAATAAATTTTTGAGGGTGTTTGCACGGGCGAGGATGATCGCCCGTCTAAAGCGAAAGGGTCTGGCTACGCTGCGTTTCTCCTCGACTCCATCCCTGCTTCTTTACAGTGGAGCCTGCATTAATGGACACCTCTATACAACGGACAGGACTATCCTCTAAATGCACATATGATATATAATAGGTATAGTCCAGTTCTACTGCTAAACATTCTCCATAAAAACCTGCATCTCTGTACACAAAGATTAGTTGGCTTTCCAGCATATTAGCGCTAAAAAGTTGGCCATGCTTCATTCTAAGGTAATGCAACATATTTGTTATCTTGAAAACAGCATCACTTCTTGATGATTGTGGAAATTGAACAATATTTCCACTTTTTCCTACCTCAAAACTAAAATTAGAGGCATTGCTCTGCAAAATCTACAATAGGATGGTTGACTGTCCAAATACGTTCTGAAAGCTACAGCACAAAACTTAGAAATTTGTGGGTGTTCTATAATTTCTTCTAAGGTGTCTTAAAGCATATGGTACTTATTGAAAACCAGATGAATTATGTGTAAACAATAATGTCCTCTTGTTTGTGATGGATGAGATATTTGAACACCTTTTAATGAAAGATGTTCATCTATTGTTGAGCTGAGAGGGATGACTCTGCTTAAAGCTTTAACATTTGCACAAACAATTTTTGCAGTTGGGATTGAAACTGCTGATTAGGATAGGAGAAAAAATACTCGAATTCTGCAACAAGACTACTCATTTGCTCATTTTTTTCATTGTGTTGTTTACTTAATTTTGAGTAGACTGTGATACCTAGCCTTTTCAGCTAATTTAGGCCTACTATGCATGCCGCATCCAGATATGGGACCCCTACTTTAACGTCCCTTCTGAAGGACAGCGGAGTGAGCTGTTTTGGTCGTTCATCTGGAAGGTCGCCCAAGCAGTTTCTGACCGTACATGCTTCACTTCAGTTAAGCTAATGGAGCTAGCTGAGCCACCTGGCCACTCACTCCGCTAAATACCCCCAGAGAAAGGTAATTGGGCTGTCTTGTTGGATACTTATCATTACATCAATACAGTTAAAAGTTTTCTACTTGATGGTTCTAAATTCAAGAAAATATTTCCAGACATAACAGCTGCCCTATCAAGTTTTGATCATTAATTCTTGCCCACTTGCACCATTCCACTGTTGCTCCACTTGCCAACTGCCAACCAGAAAAAGCAGAATTGTGATGATACAATGCCCAATACTTGCTATCATTGCTAAGCAGGAACTCGTTCCAATAATCATCATAGCCAAAGCCACATTTCACCAGAGCAAAGGGGAATGCATTTGGTTAATATAGATAGATACCAATGTCAAAAAGGATTTGCCAGACCTTTGGAAAATGATATATTTGTAATATTTTGGTTTTGCACAGCATGACCAGCAGGACCCATAGCTACATCACTGTCATTAAGTGGTTATATTTCAACCCATTTTGACAACATTTGCCTAAAATTTTCAACCTATGCTTATTTGATAGTGCTCTCTCACTCTATGTGGTCAAAATATAAAAATTCTAAAATATATTTTTATGACATCACTAATGAACTCTATTGTTTGGGGAGCAGCTATCTCTATGACACCCCATAGCCCCTTCCCTGGACCAAAGAGCTGGTAGCCAAAATGAAGAATCCAACACTTAGAATTTCCACATAACATTGAACCAGGGTGTGGTAGGACTACCAGATTTTTCATATCTACCAGTGCTGGATTGGTATGACAATGGCAACGGGCATATGACATTCAAATAATATGCTATGTACTGTAATTACTGAGGAGAATCATGAGTTGTACTAAGTGTTAAAAATCTACACCTGGCAGTGGATGAAAATAGAAGGACAAAAGTGTTATTTTGTGTACATTTGGTGACATGTCGCTTTTAGTTATCTTTTCAATAAACAACTTACCAACGACTACTGAGTTTTACATCTGCATGAAACAAGTGCTTGATCAATTGTTAATTTAACACAAGAAAGTAAAAAACCTGCCCATTGTATTAGAGTACCATAGGATATATCCTGCCTATAATTGAAAAGTGGGCTTGATGAACATGTAAGGCATACCTATCAAGCACCTCCTACAGTGCACAATTTTAAGTTTCCTTAATTAAATACCAATACTATTATCTAGTTTTCGTTTCTTTGCAACTCTCTTTTTATGTTTCCGAGAATCACAATGTTTTTTCCAAACACTATCACCAACAATGAGTTTATCTCCACATGCTTCACAAACAAAATGCTTATGAGCATCATCATCATTAGGTTCCCTTGGCTGTCTTGCTAATGGTTCTATATCTAAGTCTTCTTCTCTTAAGAAATGCTCAGCTGCTTTAAGTGCTGGCTTTAATACTGTTTCAGTCCACTTTTCTACAACACTTGTATCTAGTTCATATACATTTGGAGAAGAGTGCAAAGGTCTTTTGAGGAACCTGTTCCTCACCCAGGTTTTCTGCTTTTTTGAATATCGAATTGTTGTCCTTTTTAACATTTCAATCCCTTCCTGGAAAAGTTTCTCCTGTTCAAACTTTTCATCATTCTTTTTTGTTAAATATAAATGAAACTCTTTGAAGCCAATTGCTTGAAAAATTCCTTCAGAGTAAGGAATGGAGTCACAAGATCTTTTTGAAATACTTTCATTATAATCTCTATAGAAATTGGAAATCTCATCCACCAACCCACTCTCAAGCATCTCTTCAATACGGTGACAGAGTCTTTTTTCAAGTGCTACTTGTTCACATGTCAACCAGAAGACAAGAGCATTTGTGAACCTAAGTGGGCCTCCTAAATGATCTGCTCCTTCTCTTGAGTGTTGTTCAGAAATAATTTCACTTGGAAGCCGACCTGTTAATTCCTTTATCTCAAGCTGTCTTTTTATTTTTCTCACATCATTAGGGTGAATTCTTGATGCTGCTTTCGGATCAACATCCATAAGCTGTTGATAATACCTGTCCTTCTCGTTGCCCTCTAAGTCTGCAGAAATTTTGCAATCTTCATCTAAATTGGAACTAGATTCACGTTTCAAATTCTTCTCTGTTGCCTTAGTTTCTGTTTCAATGTCTCCATTTCTTTGTGATGTGCCATTATAGCTGTTTCCTGTCCTTTTCAAACACTTTTCACCTACATCAGAGACTAGAATGTCCCAGAGGATCGACTCAATATAATAGTTTGTACCCCCAACAATGATAGGCAGTTTGCCTCTCTCAGAAATATTTTCGATAATTGGCAATGCCATGTCTCTGTATTTTACAACAGAGAAATTTTCAAGAGGGTCAATTATATCTATCATGTGGTGTTTGCATTCCTTTCTCTCCTCCTCTGTGGCCTTTGCAGTTGTGATGTCAAGGCCTCGGTATACCTGCATTGAATCTGCACTCACTACTTCCCCATCCAGTTTTTTCGCTAGCTCAATACTTAGCTTTGTCTTACCAACTCCTGTGCTTCCAAGGATAACGATTATTGGGAAGCGATAGCAGGATTTCACGGACCGCAGAGCTGTTTTCATGGTAGCCATGTTGTTGCATTTTGGAACCGAGCGCTGATAAAGAGGCTACAACAACAGATCTGCAAAGGAGCGGGAAAATTAAATATCAATTGGTTTGGACTTATGATGTGCAATGGCTAATTGAAATATTTGTTACATACATATTCATAGGAATGAACAACTGGAAAAAGTTGACTTTGAAGAAAAGAAGGATCGAAGAAGATGAACAGCACAGAAAAGTAGGTGATTGGAAGAAAACAGAGCTCTTTGAAACAAATATAGGCACTGAGAAACAATCAAGTGTTGGGACAAAAAAAACGAACAATTATCCTGAGTCAATCAAACGCAGCACTATTCTTGGTCCTAGTGCAGACCATAGAGCTAAAAACACTTCTGATGAGATAGAAGGGCAAGGTGGAAGGTGAGATCTATTTTTATTCGTTTACAAACTACGAATCATAGCATACTAGAATACATGCACATGTATTCATATGCAGGGATTTTGCTAAAAGAAAAAGACTACCCATAAAATCCAGGGATGTTGTGTTGAAGAAATAAATGCAGGTTTTAGTGGAATTAACTGCCTGCTTTTGACAGAAATGAGATCTACCGTTTTTATTGTTATCTACTTCCTTACATGTAAGGAAGTAGATAACGAAAACTATAGAACCCATTGTATGTGTACATACTTTGGTCTGTAGGTAGTGCATCTTGGAACAACGCAGTCTTCTCGTGTAAACTGTAAAAATTTTTCAGAATTCCACATTTTATTAATGAATTACACGTTAAAAAGCCCTGCTCAAATATTCTATGATCCCTTTTTTACAGTTTGATTGATTCAGTTATAATAGTGAAATCAGTCACAAGGTCAACTTTCACAAGATGGGGGAAACCACCCAGGCTGGATGGGTGTGGCCGACATACCCAAATCTTAAGATGGTGCTTGCTGGACATAGGGGAAGGAAGGAGTTTGTTATCACCACACCTTTTCCATTGGCTATAGTTTGACCAGTGTTTGTCATAATGCCATGAAAGCAGTAAAGGGGGTCTGGGGGCTTGCCCCCTAACAAAATCATCACTTTCCTGAAACAACATCCTTTTGGGTATGAAATAGTAAGTGTCCTGTTAGCTACTTATTATTGTGATTATAGTTGGTCTACTTTTATGAGATTCTTTTAACAGTATATCCATTTTCTAAATTTGAAGTCTCATATCTCTGCTTTATTCAGCATCATAATTCTTTCTTCAAGGATTTTGAAGTTGATGGCCCTAGCATCACTAAGAAAAACTGGTGGATATAGGTCATTGTTTGCTGGTAGAGTAAAGGTAAGTAACAGATAGATGTCAAGTGTCTTGCTGTGTTTCAGAGTTCCTCCTCGGAAAACTATGTAATGTAGCATGCAGGCCTTATTTTATGGACCATTTGCAGTAAAGAGCTAGTGCCTTGTATATTTCAAATTACTGAGCAAGTGTTGTAATGCTGGGGCTTTGTTTTAGAGATCCTTCCTGGTATGACAGGGTTGGTGGGTTGACAGCACCTTAGATAGAAATATATGTGCATTTATATATATATATATATATATATATATATATATATATATATAT
>OLMO02000262.1:15895608-15951286 GCA_900291935.2 Cassiopea xamachana
TATATATATATATATATATATATATATATATTCAAACTTTTTCAGGTTGCAGATCAAACAAATGGCTATAGAAGACTCCCAAAGCCATGTCATCAATGCAACCTTTTGCAATTAGGACCTGTAATATCAATAGAAAAGTATGGAAATGAAAAAAGTGGCAGATCCTTTTCAAATGGCATTTGCACAGCTGATCAAAAATTGCACAAGGAAAAGAGGAGGAAACTGACACCTAGTATGATGAAGGAAAGCCAGGACCACTTGTCTTCTCAAATCAAAAATAATAGTCCTATGAAATTAAGTACAGATGCTAGGCATCAATATAGACTCAAAAATATGAATAGAAAAGAAAAAAATGAGTCTTATAGCTCTTTTTGTGGTCTTTCTTTGAGAGAGAATGAAAAAACTTTGGAAAAGACTGAGAATAGAAGGCAGATGGTCAAAGCTAATGACATCCATGAAGATGCTGGTATCAGTGATGTTGATTTTGATTCTGAAATGAGTAATATGTTATTAGATATTCCAGAAAACGGTTTGGTGGATGAATCTTGTCTTAATAATAAACATAAAGGAACAGTTAGAGAAAATTTTGCATATAAAGAAAAGGAAGCAGCAATTGAAGTACTGGAAAGTGTTCCCAGCAAAATAAATGTTAAATCCAAGCTGTTCTCTTCCTTTTCTAATGAATATGACACAGCAGAAAAAGACATCAGGGTTGCTGAGAAGAGGAGCAAAAATTCTGTTGGAGTAATTGATAAGACTGTGAACAAGAAGATGGGAAAAAGTAATCCTATAATGGGTAACAACGCTAAAGAATGCAATATGCCAAAGGTATCAAGAAAAAAGGCTATCAGTAATGGAAAGCGTAATAATCCTACTACCTTGAAAATTCCCCACCCTACAGTACCATGTTCTTATGATTTTGGTAGGGACAAAGACTGTGATGACGATGATGTCATTATAACAAAAGAGATTTACAAAAGACAAGAGACTATCTATGGAGAAAATCGCACTTCGAAACATAGAAAAGTGGCTGATAGTATGAATGTAAATAGAAAATTGAATGCATTGGAAGGGTCACATAGCATCTTAAATGGGGCTGAAAAATTTAGCAAAGTAAAAGAAAAGAAACCCCAATTTTCGAATACTGTAAAGAGCGCTTCATATGTGAAGAAAACAAATGACAAGTGCCTTCCATTGGATAATGGGGATTGCCCTATGTGTCTAATGAAGTTCCCACAAGGGTAGGTAATTGTAGCTTTATTTTTGAGTTTCTTTTTCAAGTAATTCTTTGCTAGCCCTTAGCTGATGATAAATGAATATGCAATCGCCAAGAACAGCCGCTGCGAAACGGCTCTCTGAAGGCCAATTTAGCGTCTAGGACTCCCTTAACAGTTATTGGGAAGCCCATGGATGTCTTTGCACTCGTGTTTTTTGGAGAAACGGAGCGTAGCCCAAGCCTTGGTTACTACAAAGAAATGATTAGCCATGATGACAAACGATTAGAAGATTTAAAAGAAGCTTGAGTACCAGCTCTGTTTCGCAGTTTGAATTTACAGCAAATTTTTCTCAACTCCGACTAAATGCAGTGCCTTAAGACAATTGATCCTTTACTTTAACTTTAACGCCAATACTGAGCATCGCATAAAGAATTTTGCTCAAATGAATAAAAGAAACTATAAATTGGCCACTACAAAATGTGAAGATTGGGGAAATGTCAGCAAGAATAAGGAGCAAACTCACTCAAAAAAAAGAGTAACACTCCACCCGCCCCGACCAGTGAAGAATTTCAACACAGCAAGCGACTTGCCATGTCAGAACTTTCATCCAAGGCATACTAAATTTCATAGTTCTCCTAATCACATCATCACATTGTGCAGTAAACCAAGGAAAATTTTTTTTTTATACGTCATTTTACTCTTTTACGTAAAAAACACTATTTACATTATTCTTTAAAATACGTTATTTCAATCTTCTATTTATACCTAAAAACAATTTTTGTCATTTCAGTATGTAAGTACATGGCTTGCTACTGCGGCTTCTGGCATGGGTATTGTGTATTTTCTGAGCTAAAAAAATTGTAGAATTTTCTCCTATCATAGATTTTATTTGATTTTACAGAATTGTTTTTTTTTCACAGGTGGAAGTCTGATCAAAAAGATCAGCACATATCGGAGTGTCTAGCAGATGATATGTTCGCGGATGAAAATGAAGATTTTTAACTGACATTCATTCTTGATTCCTTGTACATATTTACTGCTAAGATATTCATATTTATTGATTTGTGTTTCGGTATTCACATTTCAATAGATCTATACTTCTTCTAGTATGCTCATAGTTTAAAAACTTGCTTTTTAATTTACATTTGGCAAAGTTCACTTGCATGATTTTCATGAAGCCATCCTTTGTGTTGCACATTGAACAGGACTGAAAAAAGTGTGGGAAGGCATAACTGAAAGTCTGGCATTATGGTGGAGGCAATTTTGGATATTTTGTGTTGTATTGGGATCTATAGGTGTTATTTTGAAGAGAATCTATGATACTAAGGAGGCAATGCAGTACAAGTGCTCATGTTAGGAGGCATTAGATAGTCTTTTCCTGGACTGCCGTTAAATGAGCTCAGTACTAGAGTTCATGCAGTGCCTATTTTCAAGGAAATCTCTCAAGACCACACCTTTGTAACGAACTTTAGCTACACCCTGCATGGATTTAATGGTGGCTCTTTGCGAGAAGGGTGCTTGCTTTTCATTTCTGTTCTTAATAGTACTTGAGATAGACACATAAAAGCAATACAACAGTAGTACTTTTCCATGAAGAATTAAAAAGAGCACATCAGTACATTATGTTAATCCTGGCATCACCTTCTCTACAGTACTGATGTTACTGCTTATATAGAACAATAGGTAACAACAAGAACAACACTACCTTATAAATGCAAATAACTCTTTGAGTTGCGGCGGGAAGCTATACAAATTTGTAGCATGTTTCTTGTCAGAGCTGCAATGATATTCAAGTTAATTGCAAGTGTGAAGCCAGCAGTTATAAAATAGTATGCCATGTCTCATCGCACCTAATTTTGCTATTCTAATGATTGAAACAAACCCGTACAGAATATTTAGACAAATAGTTATGGTTGGAGGTTAGGCCATTGAAGCTTGGGAAAAATCGAATGTGTTTTTCGCACAACTGTTACAATAAGAGCATATTTCTATCCACAATCTATAATCCTGTAAATACCCTATCAAACTAGGCCTATTTCTGTGAGATTGTATTTCCATATACCATAATGGCGAATTTACAATTATGTTGTTTATGCATGTATCGTTTCTGTTGTTTGTTGATGCTCTCATATTAGCAATTTCAGACCAAGAGTTTTTGCTTTTTAGATTAATTTAATGATTTCATTAGGGGTAGCACAGTATTAGCCATGGCTTCAAACACTGGAGTGCCATATTGGAAGATGAAATCTGCCAACCCAGTGGGCAAATATATGAACCAGTTACAGTTCAACCTTGAAGCAGTCCCTAAAGCTTTCAATTTAGAGACACAATTTGAAAAGCCAAAGCCCATTTTGATAGAGAAGATTGACCCTGTGAAGACAGAGACTACTTGTACTGGAAGAAACTATCCTGTCAGCTTGACAAGAAGCAGCTCTTCACTGTCTAGTGATCGCTTAGATCTGGCAGTGCAGTTAGCAAAAAGGGATGTAAAGAAGCTAAAAAATATGCTAGTTGATCCTCAGTTAAATATTTCAGGAATAATAGGGAATAGCATTGATGAAAATCAGGGTAATCAGCTAGAAATACATGAAAAGCGTATTGATGATAAGGAAGCAGCCAAGATTTCAGTAATAGATAAACAAAAGAGAAAGGAAATTAGACACAGAGAATTGAAGCCTCATCTTGGAAAATTAGTGAAAACTGTAGAACCTCAGGAAAGAAGAAAAGTGCAAAGTGAAGATGCACAGTTTTATGACTCAGATGGAGATGCACTTGGCGATGGTGAGAAGCCAAAATCACCAATTCCAAAAATGAAGGAAATGTCTGAAATAAAGAGATTGAGAAGAGAGTTACAGAAATATATGAAAAGGTTGGATTCTGTTCTTGAGCAGAAAGACATAGAATCAAAAGATGCAGATCATATCAAAAGAAAGACGCATTTTGAGGAGGAAACAGAATATGAACGTAAAGAGCACAGAGCTGAAGAACAGTCAGCAAGATCAGCAAGAGTTCTTTACATGTTGCAGAGAAAGGTTTTTTGCTTTTTTAATTTGATGAAAAAGTCTCAGAGTTTTTGTTTAACTTGCAATTATTTTAGCCATTTACAGCATGAGGCTTCCATATACAGAAAACTTCTATCTGTACTTTTTTTATCCAATTTTTTGACAATCATTTTCTATTTTAGCTGGATTTCTAGCCTGTGATGATAGCAGGGCCATTGAATAATGCAGGTCTCTAGCTTATTCTTACGCAAAGCAGAATAGAGTGAAGAAACTTAAATATTCTATTGTGTACTACCAATAAGCCACAAGTATGCAAGAGTGTTTTTTCTACTTTTCTGTGGTAGCTCAAAATATTATAGTTGCTGTACTCAGATTCTTTATTAGCAGTCCAAAAAGTTATTAGTGGCTTAGGCCTGTTGCTTGTGTCATCTATCTCAGTAGTCGTACTTTTCTCTCTCTTGCAGGTTCAAGAAATTCAAGATGAATTGGAAGAAAAGGGGCATCGTATCAAGCACACTAAAAAGGTTCTATTTTTGTCTTTCAAACTTTTTCTTGCTATTAAGTGTTTTACCATATTCTCATTGTCTGAATATTTTGCATTTGAAGGTATAATCTTTCACTGGATTCAGTTGATTTTCTTGGATAAAATTAAGTAGAAAAATGATTGGTCTTGATTGATATTGCCCTCTTTAATATCATTCTACTTTCATTACACTGTTGAGTGGCATGCATCAATTTCCTTTACAAATGCACCTGTTTTTGCAGTTGCATCCATCTTTGACTCTTAATTCCCAAGCATGCTCCTGTATTTAGACAAGAGTTATGACCTGTGTATTTTTCATAGAGCCAGTCACTTACAAGACTTGCTGCTGCACACAGGGCTGCTGTTCGTGCACTACAGATGTTTGTTAATCAGGCACCATTGTATTATGATCTCAGGCATGGCTTGCCTCCAATGTACAATGAACTTGCACTGCTCATCCAGCAGTTGTCATTGCTGTCATCTCAGTTTGATTCTGAAAAGGACCTTCCTGACTTTGATTTAGACTTGTTGCCACGAACCAAGGTTTGCATTTTGGATCATACTTATACTGCCAAATCTACAAATGCTTTATGTTATATATTAATTGAATTCAAATGCTATACTTGGAAGTAGAACTTCAGAAATGCTTGGGATGGACCTTCTTGAGGATGCTTTGCTTGTCGGTGCCTGCCTTTGCACATTTTGCTATAATTCAAAACATAGTGTTCCTGTTTGTGTTTGAAATTCAATTTTGTGATTCACACTCTTACCTATCTGGCTATTTTCAGGTTGCTAACAAGGAATTCACAAATCCATGATGGCAATTGTAATCACAACACATTTTTGCTTTTCTTTAAAGCATAGTATCAGTAAACTCCTTGTTTCTCATGCAAGTTAATTAACATGGAAGACAAATGCAATAGGATGCTATATAAATGTGACAAAAAAACAGCAGTAAAGCTGTTTTCCTTCAACTTGAGAATTTATGTTGATTTTAATGTTATGATGCATGTATAAAGCATCAAAGTATTCTGATTGCATTTTTAAATGACTTCATATAAATATTTGATTAAAATGAGCTATAAACTTTTTATATGTGAGACCATGAAACTCTGCTTTCAATTATGCAAGGAAATCTGATTGCTGTAGTTCTCACATAATGAATTGAGGGAGGTTTCAATTGGCTTTAAAAAATATGAAACAGGTGGCAAATAGGGAGGACTAATTGGTTCTATTTGCAGGAAATTTGATCAGGTTCTGATTGGTATTTGCTTGTAAACTAAACATAAAAATCAATGATCAAATATCTGACTCATGTGTGTGATCAATTGCTTGCATTATGTCTTCTATTTGTGTGCTGATGCATGCCTGTGCAATCACACACATTAAATGGTGAAGACTGATACAGCTTTTTTAACTTTATGTTGTACTATTTGATTTTCATTAGTTAACTTCGTATATATGTGTATGCATATAGGCATGCATTTGTTAGCTAAAGTATTTTCAAATTGAATTGAACTAATTATACACACACAGAGAATATAATGCAAGCTTGGAAGATCACAACTTTACTTTATGCTACACAACTTTAATTCCTATGGCCTTATTAGTATTTGTAGTATTACCATGAAGCAGGACTTTTTGTGTGAATAGCATGTTATCCTTTAATTTTATGTTAATAGAACACTTAAAGAATATGCATGAGTCCCATTTCTATAGCAGTAGCTATTCATTGGCATTGGAACTATTTTAGAAACTTATCTCATCATGGAACCAGAAAAACAAACCACAGCTGAAAACAGAAGGAAAAAAGAACCAGAAGAAGCCTATTTTGCAAAAAAAGCACCACCCAGTTGGAGTGAAGAAAAATTTTTTATATCAGCTTGAGGAATTGACAAAAGATCAGCCTAATGCTGCTGGAAAACAAAGCAGGAGCATATTAGATATAACAAGCAAGACTAATGGTATTTTGAAAGCCTGCATTGCATTCTTTTACTTTTTCCTTTTATTTCAGTTAGGAAATAGATAGGAACTCTTGTTTTGCTGAACACCGCAAACAGTTCTTCAAAGAGAATTTGCTTGTCTATTATTTGGTCATTTGCATGAGATCTAGCAACATTAGCCATATGAAACATTTTGAATTCCTTCCTTTGTTCTCAGGGGTGTGGGTGGCCAGCGCTATAAAAGTGGGGGGCATAAATGAAAATGTTTTGCCACTCCCTCTACTTGCCATTAGAATGCATCTGCCAATGTCATAGACAATATAGAAACCATAATGATTTAAGACAATTAAAAGAGTATAGGCTATGTAGCATTTCAGGGGCATAGCAAAGGTGAATTTTTTGGTAAGCAAGCCATCTTGGCAAAAAGTGGGGGGGGGCAATTGCCTCCCCATAACCTCCTGGCCATGATACTGCTTGTTGTTGCCTTCTCAGGCTACTGCTAGTCTTTCTAGCATCCAGCTATGCTCTGGAAGATGATAGTTGGTGGTAATTAGAGGAAGTTTTTCAGTCAATACACTATCATTGCCGTTTATTTGATAGAATAATACCTATATATAAGCATACATCTTAGGCACATATAAAGTACTGCAAAGAAATGGTTTTGCTCTACTTAGTTTAATATTTAAGACCTTTTTACAGTGATTTTCTTGCTACATTTCAGAAGTTTTGCCCTCGGTCCTTATACTTAGGTTGACTTTGATAGCTTTCATCCTCAGAGCTTGTTGGATATCGGACACTTTTATTAATATGCAGTTCGTTTTTAATGTGAATAAATGGCTAGATAGTTGTAGTTCTATTGACCAACTTTCTACTAATTATTTCAGAGCCAACACCAGAAAGAGAGGCTGCATTGCAAGCTGGGATTGATGCATTGGGGCGTGCAAGAGAATCATCATCATTTATTTCTCAGGTATTTTCAGTGAATTAGTTTCTACAAAAATTTGGTTAATTGATTTTCAAACTATGTATTTGGTAATAAATAATGGTATATGAAGATCATTTATGCATCCATTCTTTTGGTAGAATCTTACCATGCTTTTCATACCTTAGCTGGAGTATATAGGAAAGATCATGGCTTATGTTTTAGTTAACCAATCTCAAAAACAAAAGCCTACATAAAGTAAAAAAAAGTCAAAGTCCTTTCCCGCGCCCAATGGCGCATAGAGCGGCGCCTATCTTCGTTTCTATAGCCCTAGGCCACGCGTCTGCGAATGCAGTGAAAACTACAGCGGGAGGCTGGTCCACTGGTAGCTGCACGAGTTTAACTTTCCCACTCCATTCTCGTATGTCCAGTGCCAGACGAGAGGGCAGTGAGTGCTATTTTAAAAGTCTTTGGTATGACTCGGCCAGGGCTCGAACCCACAACCTACCGGTTGCGAGGCAGACGCTAACACTGGGTCATTACTCCGTCTACATAAAGAGTTAATAATTATATTTCTTCTAAAGCATTCAGCTCAGCATTTGCTCAAAGTTTTCTTTCCTAGCACCCACTTTTTTAATAGTTTCCTACTGAATATCTTTAGTATATGCAATACTTTCTGTTTTCCAGGATGTTGCTAAGAAAGATGGTGGCTTGAGATGGAAAAAAGCTGGGAAGGCAAAATCAAAGCTTGTAAATATTCCACGCCATATCAAGGTATCCTTGTACTGTAGCTGTGAATAGTTTTTGCATGAAAATTAAAAGTCTTTGCTCTTGTGTTGAGGAAACTAAGGGAAAGCTGCGAGATAAAAGCTGCTATGAAATGTTACATTGCTTTTTCAACTCTTCCAGTGTCTAAATAATTACAGTTGGAAAGCACCACTGAACTCTAGCTCAGCCCATTGAATGGGAAATTAATTAAGACACCATGCACTCTCTTGTAATTTTTGTTTTATGAGCTTACTCTCAAGTGCCTTATTGCTATCCTCCCTACAAATTAATTTTCGAAAATTTCTTCAAACCTCTGCTCTTATTAGAACCCCCACTTGTTGTATTTTGTGCAAAAATTTTCAAAATGTGTTCCAAACAGATGTTCTGAACAAGTCTTCTTGCCTTTTAGCAAAAGCTTTGTGCTGCTTGCATACTCACGACCATAGACTCCTGATTTATGAACATAGAGTGCTTCATAGCAGTATTATCTTAGATTTCAAAGCATTTTTCAAGCCCCCCCCCGTAGTTTCTTCTGATGTTTCAACTCATCCCCGCTTATTCCAACCTCCCGGCATTTAAGAGTACGTGTATCATTATTTCAGCAAAGCAGACACTGGTCATTGCGCGTTGGTCGTGCACGTCCATCACA
Organism: Cassiopea xamachana; assembly: GCA_900291935.2. Classification (NCBI taxonomy): domain Eukaryota; kingdom Metazoa; phylum Cnidaria; class Scyphozoa; order Rhizostomeae; family Cassiopeidae; genus Cassiopea; species Cassiopea xamachana. The sequence continues at coordinate 15,904,633 of OLMO02000262.1, forward strand.
ATCCCGCCGAACTGCTGGTCAGGAAATGGGCTTTGCCAAGCAAACTGTATCGTCAACCCTAAAGCAACAGCCAGAGGTTGTGTACAGGCCAAAGAGAGTTATGGTAAGATCACCAAATCGCAGTGAAATTCCAGAAGGTGTTCATGTTACATATGGAACGCCCAAGCAAAGAGACAAAGAAATCGTGAGTCCGCTGATCTTATTTTTAATTTTTAATTTGGGTAAATTTTAATTAGCTCTTGAATTGAAAGAGTATTAAACTAGACCTGCGTATTTTTTCTTATTAACTATCTTGTATTCTGTATATTGAGGGTTTTTTCAATTGCAGCTAAAGTTGGCTTCCCCAAGGTCACCTAGAGACCAATCAAAAACTACTGCGAGAGACACTTCTGCAGTTCGCTTTATCGACTTTGAAGAAAAACAGCCTTCCATAAGCTGGGCTGGTATAAGCGAGAGAGAGGCTGCTAGACAAGTTTGGCTTGATAAAGAGAGAGATCGTGAGGTGAACTATCTTGCCTTTGGCACCACTATTCTTTATCTCCACAGATTAGGGTGAAGAATTTTTGTGAAATCAAATTAGAACTTATGCATAGTCTTGATTTGATGCAACATTACCTGAGTTTTGTATTAGGATGTGTGTAACACTATCAAATAGTTTGATGAAATTATTTTTGATATTCGATAATCAAGCATCTTGCGAATAGAATATTGATAATTTATTTATACATAACGACTAATCTCACTAGATGAGGCGGCTATCTGATCTACGCAAGAGAGAGGAGAACCATCTCAAGGATATAAGGTAATTTTAAGAATATAACTCTTTAGTGATATAACTCAAGGATATAACTCTTTAGTATCCAGCAAACAGAATTAATTTGAACATTCATGTAGTATTTTTAAAACTCTGTTTTGATTCAAATTTCCAGAGTGTGTAGTTATATGCATATGGATATTTCTGGCTAGGGCAAGTTTTATTCAATGCAAATTTGAATACATCTTCTTTCTTTAGAAATAGTAGATTATGTGCCCAAGGAAATGGAAAAATCTCTAAATGATTTTCTTTTGATGCAGTTTTCGTACCTGGTTCTCATTTTTGATCATCTACTTACTTTTCAGTAATAGATATACGAGAGCACAAGCTATTTTTGATGAAGCAGAGAAAAAGATCAAAGGCCAGTTGCAACCACTGCTTGACAAAGCTGAAGTAGGTTCTGTTTACAAATAAGCACCGAAAAAATTGCTTTTCACATACTGACTGAATTGTTTCATTGAACTTGTAGCAGATAAAAATCACCATGTCCTGCAAAAATCCATTTTGATCATTTCATTTCCTATGTTTGGTGAGGAGTAAGACCAGTTCAAAGTTACTGCTTTTCTACAAACTAGTGATATCTACTTATGCTCATTTTAGAGAGACTGTCATTTGATTAACAGAGCAGCAACCTTAGTAGGGTGTTCATAGCCTGAGAGCTGTATTGCTATGCATCCTAATTTGACGCCTTCCTATTCTTGAAGTTCATTTTCTAGGTACAACCTCTTCTTTAACATAGATCACGTTAGGCTTTTATCTTTCGTGTCTTTTAGATGTAGTGTAGAGCTATACAGCAATAGCTTATTCTCATTTTCTATGATTTTTGTTCCAGACGATAGCGTTAGAAGAAAAATCTCGTGAAGATCAATACAAGCGTTCTGTTCAAAGAAAGCTGACAAATATTGTCACGGAAACAGTATGGGCTTCGATCTCTTTTTTTATCTCTTCTACGTTCTTGCTGTTTTCCATGGATTATTCTGAAGTATCCCATGTAGCAATCTACTATAAGAGGTCGCTATTATAGTTAAGAATTAGGCGCTGTAGACCAATCGAAAGCCAGTATGTTGACCAATCGAAAGCCAGTATGTTGACCATGAATAATCACGAATATTGATACTTGATTGAGCAACGACATTAGCTAATTACAAGGAGGATTCCATCTATGGTAATTCCTTTATTAACCAATCAAGATTTAACCCCTATGCTGATAGTTGATAGCATCCTCCACAATTCGTTTTAAATCGTTTTGTACTGTTTGATTTGTGTATTATTTGAATTTTCTCGCTTTATATTGCATATTTTCTAAGTGACTTTTAAGAATGTCATTCCAATATTGTTTAAAATTTTAATTACTTGTAAGTGAGAGGCACCTTGAAAATCAGTTACGGCTAAAGGGCTACCGATACGGATACAGAGGTATTTTTATGAAATAAGATGAAAATGAAAAGTGAAAATAAATTCCCTATTCTCACATCAGGGTCCCCACGCCTCCTTAAAATCCTAAAATATTTTAGAAGAAGATAACTATCTTAAAAAACCCTAAAATCTCAGGAGTATTTTGCTGTTCTTCAAAATTTCTCCTAAATTTTTCATAAGTTGAATTTCTTTTTAGCAGTTATGTTGCTTGCTAAATTATTTTGTGATAGTTTATCATAATAAAAATGGTCAAATCATCAATTCTCTGAAATTCTACCTTGAATGTGTTATTTTTTGAATAGGCATAATGACTTCTCCTGCCATCCTAAACGTATGATGGCCATCTACCCTATTTATATCATGCCATCTGAGTGACCTTTTATCCATTATTTTCCCAAAAGTACCTCAACGCTTACCGAATTTCTCTGGAATCTACAAAACCTCCTAAAAATGGGCGAAAAATCTCCTAAATTCTCCTGAATATTCTAGAATATATTCATGACAAGAGTGGGGACCCCGCACATACTAAGAACATATGAGAGAAATTCTCAAGCATAGCCTGTTAGTAGTGCGTTGCAGACTTACAAATACTTATCCGCAGTATTTGATAATCCAGAAACGGATCAAGGGAAGGAAAACACGTTTTACACGCTCAGCATGGTCACTATTACTCGGGCAATAATAAAACAAGACAACGTGCCTCTCCTAAGTGTCCTGGACACAAGTTTATAATAATGCAGGTAAAATGTCATGGTCTTCAAGTTCATTTTATCTTAGAACACTATAATAGTAATAATATCCAATTTTGATTGATTTTTTACGCTCCTAAACTATTACAATTGCAACATGGAATACAGACATACAAAGGTACCACAGGGAGAATGGAATTATATAGCAACCCTGTTGCATTAACAATTAGCCTGAAGTCAGTTCCAAAATGGGCGTCAGGCGAAACAGAGTAAAAAGAAAATAAATTGATGGTTTTGCATGAGAAATATACAACTAAGTTGAGTTCCTTACCTGACTCCTCTTTTGAAACAGACTTCCATTACAAATGCATGGAGAACTCAAAAATGTATCAATAGGAAGAAAAGTTTAATTGATTCATTGATTGATTGTTCGACAGGCAATGTCAAAGGGTGAATTACTTGCTGATATGATCTTAGATGATATCTTAGTTGAAACTGTTCACGAGCTGCGAAGGTATGTTTGCTTCACTTATGTTCTCATGTGCAAAGAATTGACAATTGCGTAAAATATCGAAAATACAACTACATCTTTTTCACTCTAAACTCTTTATTCAGAGTCCAGAATTCATGAAAGATGTTTTTTTGAAAGCCGCAGAAATTATAACCTGAGAAGTAATAATCTTCTGCAGTTGCCAAAAGTTATGACCACAAGATACGGCACTGAAAACATGATGTACAGAGGTTACCTTCTTTGGTCTTCTCTTCCAAAAGAAATAAATAGTTCTAGCACTCTATCCGAGTTCAAGGAACACATAAAATTGTGGAATGGAAATACATGCAACTGCATATTGTGCACAACGTTGATACCAGCTGTAGGATATTTGTAAATAAAAAAGTTGTATTATTTATAATTAGGTTTTATTTATCATATAAGCTGTTTCCTTTCTTTTATTTGCTTACGTAGGTTGGCGTTAAATAGCATTATACCTTATTAGAAGCCAACGGTAAATAAATTGATCATATCATATCATCATATCATATCATCATATCATATCATCATATCATATCATATCATATATGAAACCAGTTTGGTGCTAGCATATGTACGGTACTTCGTGCTATATCAAAGTTATGATACGCAAGGCGTTCTCAATACAAACGCGTATTGCAAAGCCCCAGTGGGCTACAGAAAGATGTTCGACTGTTGTTTAAATGCTTGCAGTTGTTTGGCAGTCCTACGGCGTTACTAGAAAGAAAAGAAGACCTGAAGTCAAAGAAAAAGATCAATCGGCAGCGTGCGATGGGAGAAGAGAAACAGGTAATTGCATCTTAACACTCATGTTATTGGTTTTACAGGATTGAAGATGAAGAAAAAGCTGATGCGCAAGCTATCTTTGAAGCAGACAACGAAGAACTTGAAACCATTGTCTTCGAGGTTAAATACCCATTGATTTTTTTCTTGAGATCAAAATCAAGTACTAGAAATTGAATGGTATACTTGAAACATTTTGCAATTTTGTTTTCAATGGGTACAATTTAATAGATCTTCCGTTGGACGACGGTTGGGTACTTCCGTCTTTATGTTGCAGAAGCGGCAAATTGTAGCAAGAAACGAGGGCGAATCACTTATTTTTATACGCATGCTTTCTTGAAATCTCAAAATCCCAGTAAAATTGCTGAAAAATGAACAAGTTAATTTTGTCAACATCACTGACGTGTAGTGTACTTTTACACGTCGCAGATTCTTACGAGCCGCCCCCTTCCATGCTCAGCTTCCTTAGATTTCAGCGAGCAGGTGTGGTCAGATTGGGGTACAGAGTGGGTGTTGTGTCCACTCAGACCGGAGGTAATAACTCACGGAACTCATATGCCCCATTTCATCATTCCTCCTTACATTGCCCCGAAGGGCAACAGGTAAGGATTACACCTACTGATGTAAAGTACCATGACGTCATTGCAGGTTCGTATTGTTAACTTAAAAGAGCTAATAGAGGGCGTAAAATAGACGCATGCGCATTAAGACAATTACCACTGGAACATGAAAATACTCTTTTTACTCTAAAACCCATAATGTTAAGGGGACTCACAATAAGCGGGAGGGTCTAGCACATTGCTAACATTAATCAGGGGTTCAAAATAAAAGAGGGAGCTTCAAATTTGCCAGAATTAATAAACGCCCCCCGTTTATTATGGGTTTTAGAGTATGTGATAGGAAATATTCAATATAAAATGTACCCAACTTTTTCGTTTTCTTTTAGGAGGAAAAAGAACCTTTTCGCGGCCGACACAAAACTATGCTTCGTAATTTCTTAGAAATAGCCAAAGAAGATATAAGTAGGTTTCTAATTTATCTCTTTCGTATCGATGCTTTTTTTCTGCTTCGTTTATCTGTATGACTCAATGACTGTGAGGAGCATTTTTGTCTTAAAACAGTAGCGGATATTAGAGGGGCAAGGGTCGGCAATTTCTCGTCAAAAGTATTGGAATGAAGGGCCAAATACACGATTTTTAATGAGAAAATCACATTTTGCTTGAGCCACAATTCTCTTGTACACCTTATCTCATGAAAAACACGTGCAATTGACAATTTCCCAAGTTTCTTCTAAATATTCGGCAAATTCAGCCCCTTTGCCCCCTGATTTTTCTTGACAAACCGTCGTCACCGCTTAAAAACGTGTAATGCTGGTAGGAGGGAAAGACCATGTCATACTGTAAAGATGCTACATACATTACTTCCTTGATTGCACGTTTTTTAAATAGGAAAGTGGTTTATAAAAAAGTAGTTTTCAGCTGTTCAAAAAGATAAGAATGTTAAGAACTGGATTTTTGAGACTTACGAAAGTTTTTTAGTGTTTATGTTTTGCAAATTCACTTATCTGTGTAAAAATGTCATGTGTGTGAAGTTGGTTACCCTCTAACAGTTCAACTCGGCTATTTACTAAGGTTTATCACCATTTCAAGTATACATGGAGCCTTTTCACTTTCAATCAATGTGCATGCACAAAACATTGGAAGTCAAAAATTTGCACTAAGAAAGTCTTCAGCAAGTTTTCATACCGGAATCGTGAAAACGTTAAGAAAGCTTCAGTACTGGGCCAAAAATAAACTTTAAGAAAAAACGCGTATCCGATTACTAATGGACACAATCTTTTGAAATTACACTTTGAACCTCGGTGCACAAAAAAGCAAAGATGGCTAGACAGTGTTATTATCATACCTAAATTGCATTCTTATCCTATTGCTAAGACAAAAATCGTGTTCACTTTATCAACCAAGACGCATAACTCATCTGCTTTCGTGCGGCAGCGCGTCTCTCCGAAACAAACTCACGGAGTGACACTAACGTTGAAGTATCCGCTAGCGTAGCCTTGGGCTTATTGCAGTGGCAAGTAAAGCAATTTTGGAGCATTTTCATGGATGGTACATGCGAAATCGGGCAACTTTCAACAAACCGAATGGTGGAGGGACGGTTAATCGTGATAAGAATAATCTTGATAAGAATAATCGAGATACGAATAATCGAGGAGGTACTGTACTCATTTTCAGGGTACATTGGTGTCAAAAAAGCTATCCTTGTTCCTTGCGTGTGGCTACATAAATCTATAAGGAAATTTGAAATCCCTTCCACCTCAGTCTGTCTCATACTTTATGACAATTCTCTATGAAAGTGTTCTTTGGCCTTGAAACTCTCTCAGCTTTTAATAATGTTAGCATCAAAACTTGCGTGCAACTTTCCAAGAAGAAATGCCTTTTGTTCCAATTTCTTGATCATTTGATCATTTGATCATTTGACTGTGTAAAAAGCAGCTGTACGTACACCTGAAGTAGTTATAGTGTTAGTCAGCAACAAGAAATAAACTGTTGAAGAAAAGCAAGCATATCATATATATCATGTTATTTTAGAAGAGTAAAGTTTATAAGAATATTAAGGCTCAGAATCGCTGAAATTTAAGAACACTTTAAGAGTAGTGCAAGGCTGAAGCTTAATCAAGATTAAAAATTTTTGCGTATTCGAGCTATAATGGTGCTTTTACATTAACGTTTGGACAATGTATACAATGTTGATTACTTCTGGCACTCTTTTGACTTGATTTATAGTTAATTATGACATCAAAAAAGATTTGAATATATTCCTTTCATCCAGACCAAGCTATACCTTTAACACTTAGGAATAATTTAAGAATAATGTTAGACTTAAAACCAGAAAAAATTAAGAATATCGAGACTCGGAAAAAATTTAGGTATTCTTATAAAAAAAGTGTGGATACGTGCTTAGAAAATAAGATTTTTAACTGCACCAGGGTGCCTACTAAATCAGGGATTTTAGGAAATGTACACCTGAGAAATAACTTTAGTCAGCAACTGAAGGTTGAAGCAAACATAATATCTTTAGCATGTGATGCTGCATATACGCGCTTTTTATTATCTAAGAAAGCTCTTATCGGCCTAGTACTAAAACTTTCTCAACTTTTTCACGCTCCCAGTATCAAACTTTCTTAACATTTTCTTAACAAAAATGTTTGGCTTCCGATGTTTTGCGCATGCACATTATTGGAAACGGAAAATTTTCCATGTACAGATAAGTCGAATTTGAAATTCATGCACGCTTATAAGCTTTCTTGGGACTCAGAAATCCAGTACTGACTACTTTCTTGTAAACAACTTTCTTATGAAAAGAACGAGTGCCCAGATAATTAGAACTTTAAATGTACATAAACTTGCCGACATTCTTTGGTCTCAGAACTCTAGCATTGAAACATCTTAATATTGTGAGCAGTTGAGCACAAATTTCTTACAAAAGATTCTTATTATACTTCATCAGCAGTTTCTTTATTTCTAGAAAGGCGTTGAGTATCTTTTTAAAATCCAACGGGCCTTTGTTATCGTAGTTCTATCACAACTATTGTTCGTCAACTTTCCCCATATCAGGAATATGCTGTTATTATGTTTTAGGGCCTAAAGCAGAAGAGAAACCAAGTCCAAATGGCGCAAAACCCATTATATTTACATCGTCCTCAGACACAAAAAGAGCGTCGCTTAATATGATCAGAAAGCAATATCAGCCGCGAGGTGGGGAAACTCTTTAGATTGTTTGATTTACATATGAAATTCAATTTAGAACAGGAGATGGATAGCAGATTTAAAGTCGTAATTGCATTATTTTCATAGTGACCGTTCCAATGATGGGGGAAATGGAAGGGAAATAGGTTGAATAAACCACCTAAGCACTTTGAGAGTCGCCCACCTAACCGTCACTGATAACTGGGTTTCGTTCGTCTGGTTTTTGAAGTAAGATAATGCTGATGGATAGCGTTTGCCAATCGAATGAATCATTTCATTTATGTGACATATTTCTAGCATTCAGCAATTTCCTTGTATTTAATTCATGAAACGACTCGTTGTGTTTGGATCTTCTGTTTGCAGCTTTTTTTTAGTAAGTAATGTCGGGAAGGCCGTAGGGCCTATAGCAAAAGCTCGGACAAAGGAAAAACGGAGAAAATGGGGGAAGTTTAAGTAGACAGGGAGACAAGATCAAGTTTGTTGATGTCAAGTTTAAAAGATAACAAATTGTAGGATTCTGGGAAAGTAGTGGGTGGCAATGAGTTCCACAGCTGAGAAGTTCTTGGAATGAAAGATCACTTGTGAGCTAGAGTTCGTGGGTGGAGAGCTTGCATGCAGTCAGCTCATTTCACCAAATATCAGTAGATGTTTTTGTTGCACGTCTTTTTATAAGAAGCATGCCTAAAAGAAGCATGACTCTGAAATTAGGAAAAAATGTAAGGAACATTTTAGGAACACAGGCAGGCTGAGCCTAAACTATTAGCTTGAAAACCAGTTTTCACAAGAAGATTTTTGATAAGGCAAGATGCGATATAAAAACATCATTTCCATGCTCAACCATCATCAAGCAATTAATATGATTACCGATACAAAGCATCTAAGTCTTCAGATAGATAGTCAACTAAAATGGGACAAACATATCGACACTATCAAGACCAAAGCTAATCGATCCATTGGCCTTATTAAGTATGCTAAGAAATATCTTCCATCTGATGTGCTCAACAAAATGTATAGAGGAATTGTTGAGCCCCATTTGAGTTACTGTTGCCCCGTCTGGGGCTGCTGTAGTGAATCCAAAATTAGCGCTTTGCAAAAAATCCAAAATAGACCTGAAGGAATTGTAACAAATGGCCCATATGATGCCTCTGCTGCTCCGCTAATTCAGAAACTTGGTTGTTCAATTATCAATACACTTGTAAAAGAAGAGACTACCACGTTGATTTACAAGTCTCTGAATTCACTTGCCCCTGACTATTTGAGAAATTTATAAAATGTACGAAAGAAAGAGATTAGTTTCTGTGCTCATCAGATACTGATGTTAGGATATCGTTACTGAAAACGATCAATGGCCAAAAGGCATTTTCTTTCCGCGGTACAAAGCTCTAGAATAGTATAGAAAGAGAAACAAGATTGGCACCCTCACTGAAAATATTCAAAGAACAACTATTGAAGGGGTTATAACTTTCACTTTATTTTTACTTTCTTTTTCATAGATTTTAAATTACATTATATTGTAGATTAGGTATATTAATGTCTTTGTTCTTATTATTAGTGTCTCCTTTTAAATAGGTCGCTTTGAAAAAACATACATTATTTGAAACTTATAACCTGTATAAATATTTTAAAATGAAATGAAATGTCTCAAGTTTTTAAACGCCTGTGTTCTTCGCAGAACCCAAACATTCTATTTCAAGTCTCACAGTTGTCTAATCTGGCCTGTTGTTGTTATTGTTGTTATTATTTAGAGTGTTAAGAAATTTAATTAAGAATCATTTAAGAACCATCTGAAACTGGATCTGACCAATACTAAAAAGTTCCCAGACTGAAAACAGAAAGTGTGTTTCTTATAAAAAAACAAATGTATCAGATTACTCTTTCCATTCAATCGGAATTGTCAGCTCGATTTCAGATTTGAGAATATCTTAGTGCATAACTCTTAAGAATGTATTTTGAAATTCCTATTGAATGCTAGCCAAATTATGTCATTTCTCATAATGCATTAGCCTGCACTAGCCAGTATTGGTCTCCAACGGCAGCGTCTGCCAACAACCAGCCACGTCTCTAATTACTTTGATTTCAGGAATTTTAATGAAGTCCAGTATTTCTTTACAGATAAAAGTGCACTACAAGCAAGTGTGAATGAAAGCAAAAAAGATATCTGCATTTCGGATGCCATGAAAGCTAGCATTTTTTCATACCAAAAGCAATATGAGAAGTACTTAAAGCGAACAATAATGGACGAACATGGAACATTCAATCCTTGGAGAATAGTCGAGAAGTAATTATACTTTATATGCATATATACATATGTTATATATATACATATATATATATGTATTTATAAATATATATATATGCTATATATATATGTATATGCTATTTGTATATATATGGTATATATATATAGAAATATATAAATATATATATATGATATATATATATATATATATATATGTATATATATATATATATGATATATATATATATATATATATATATATATATATATATAGAATTTGATATGAAGTAATTTGTCAGTATGTTTGTAGAATATCTTCTCACCAACGTCTTTTTTTGCTTTTGGATTTCTAGAATAAGCGATGAAATTAGTGAAGAGCTGATTGCAGAGGTTGAGAAAGAAGTTGAAGATCTCTGCGATGAATATGTTGAAGAAGTGTACAAACAAGAGTTTCTGAAAAACGACAGCATATCAACTGATGTTAGCGTTGGGGACAAAACCCTTTAATTTATTCCTTCTCACTATTGAATTGTATTGTCTTTTCATTTTGACTCAAAGATCGTTATTATTTGCACATTGAAAAGCGTTTATAAAATGTAATTTTTTTCTGTATTTTACCTGCTTTCCAAAAGTTTTTTTAGAAATTAGCCATGTAGGGTAGTTGACCCATTAACCACGCTTCTTCGCTGTCTAAGAGGGCATTGAAAGAAGGCATTAGAAATATTGCCTTATATATCTGCTCAACGACAGATTCAAGCAAATTGCCGAATCGTAGGGCTTCTTTGGTATTGCTTAACAATAAATTGGAATGTTTGATGTTAGTCAACAAATTCTTGTTTTACTCTAAGAGCAATCTACTACACAAGCAAAATACCTTGTGTAAATGAGGTCTTCCAAAAAAGAAGCACGTGGGAATTTTTAAGACTGGTATTTGGGAAGAGGACCGCCGGCTCGCTTGAAGAAACACAACTTCGTGAAAGCACTTGCAGAGCTTTAATGCGGTTCACCGTATGAAGTTATTTCAGGTAGAAAAAAGTGGCAACCTGGTCAGGAACAGACGTGTGCAGTAAGATCTTTAAATGGCCTTCTACCGGACAGATAACCAATAATTCTCCTGCGAGTGAGACTGCAACTGTGAATTAAAACTATTTACCTTACTTTCTGAGAAAACTAAGAAAAGACTTACCTTCATTAGACATGCTCTCATGACCTCATTGCAAGTTTTAATATACTCTCTGTAACGTTCAACAGTGAACTTGATGAAGATTCAAGGCCAACTCTTCTTAACTTAGTCCATTCCAACAAACGCACGGTGACTGTTGTGGAAGCACAAGTAGAAGAGTCGTGACTAAATCATAAATTCGTTTTAAAAGCAGTTTGTGGCATGGGGGAATGCCTTTCACTTGAAAGCGAGAAGTCAATACCCAAGAGCATTTTTTCTTTATTCAAATCGCAAAAATTTAAAAGCGTTCTCGTTTTTCTGATTCCCAAGGACTAACTTCTTCACACTTAATATACCAGAAATACCCTATGCAGAGTTTTGAGAGTGAGGCTTTGAAAATTGTGCCTCGCATGCGGATAATGCACACATTGGATCCTGGACAAATAAATCAACAAAGCATCTGGCCTACTTTTCATTGCTTAAATAAGATGGAATGCAGTAGTGTAGTACACACTATATAATGCTTGATGAACCTTGAGCCTTGTATTATCCTTAAATTACACATTTTTTATAAGAATACCTAATTTTTCGCTGAGCCTCAATATTCTTAATTTTTTCGGTTTTGAGGTTAGCGTTATTCTTATAAATTATTCTTAAATATCGAAGGTGTAACTACGTCTGAAAATCAAAGGATTATATTCAAATCTTTATTGATGTTTTACTTTATCATAAAACAAAATAAAAGTGGATCAGAACAACAAATATTTTTAGTACTATAGTTCAAACACACAAAAATTCTAAGTCTTGATGACGCTTGAGCCTTGCATCATTCTTAAATTATTCTTAAATTTCAGCGATTCTGAGCCTGAATATTCTTATAAACTTTATTCTTAAAAAGAGTGCGTGTTCTTGTATCTCAGAGAATCCAAGCCTTTACATTCTTACAGAAAAGTGTGTATCTGGCCATTTAAACATTACTGGGCATAGCATTGGCATCTAGGACAGAGTTCATGACAAAACCTCGTAATAGTAAATAACATAACAGCCAATCTTACCACCTATATATTCCTCAAAATGAATAAAATTCTCCAGAGAGACTTATTGTCAATCGAGAAAATGATTGCTTTGAATTTGCCGGTAGCAGTCTTTCCATACATTAGCAAATAAATTTTCCTACATGAATGGATTTTCATGATACATGTAACGGAAAGGATCCACCGGGAATTATTTCACACAAACGGAAGATATCTGGTTGAATTAATTCCCTAAAAACTACTCGCTTGGTTGCCTGAATTGATAAGCTTTCACCTAAGCATGCCACATAAGAGAATTGCCTTGAGGAGGAAGAAATACATTCTTTTCAAAGGCGGTTCTCAATCAGCACAGCTGACACAGTTAATGATAGTACTAACCACATATTATTTTGCAATTCCTGCCTGTCTAGTATTTATTCAAAATGGCTCTCATGGTTGACAATAAATCATACTCTATCATAAGTCGGACATTTTGAAATATTCACTAGTCTGCAAATTGTAGCCAAATATTTCACAGTTGCAAAAATATTTCCGCTCAGAAAGCAGCCGGTAATGGCTCCAAAAGTTGATTTTTCTAAGAGCAAATGTCTAGCTTTCTGGTACACTTCCTATACATAACGTACTACTTTCCTGGATCTTAAAAGCCAAAACTGATCAGTTGTGAATGATCAATGATGAAAGTGACAAAAAATGAATGAATTAATTGTCTCTTCCAAAACAGACGACCCAGTAATCATTTGACTTTCCTTCTAGCACTCAAGTTTATGGGTAAAATAGTGAGGGGTATTCATTTTTGATAAAAATTCTTATATGAGGGGAGATAAGGCTCATACAAAAGCAGTTATTCAAGGGTGCTAATAAATGGAAATGGGTGGTGAAATTTTCGAGACCTTGCCATCGGGGGCACCCTACAACTTGGTGCAGAGGGTAAGGGACCATTCCTATGCTTGAGGCAGACGTTTTCATATAAATAGAATCAGTGGGCAAAGGGGGCAAGTGCCCCTATTTTTCGCAAATTTTTATGAAATGTGCTACTTTGCAACGTACAGAATTACCCATTTTCGCTTGTGGGTGTCCCTCAACATTTGTGTTACTCACTTCTTGAATGCTTCCTACGTCCCTAGATTCTCTTCAACTCTATACAATATGGTGTCTTCAACTGACGTTTCTGAATAGAGCCCAACACTAAACCATGGATGTAAACAAAGAGAAGCAGTTTTGTGGAGGCTTAGAAAGAAACAGCAATTGGTAGTTCAACAGCTGGTTAATTATACTGTGTGAGAGACATATAGGAAACACACACAGTCTCATAAATATGAACTAATAAGAATGCAAATAGTCTGTTGGTACTACAGAACTCTACCACAGTACGAAAAAGCGGCAATATTCTTTTGTCACATTAACACATCCTATCACATTAACCGCATCTGGATATATAGTTCGGTTAACCTTTAGGTCACTATCCCACGTTTTTTTGCTCTGATGAGTGTCGGACGAAAAAAGCTTTCATTATATGAAAAGAATGTTGTCGCTTTTTCGTGCTGTAATAAGAATGTTCAGAGTAGTTTAAATTTAAGAATAATTTGAGATTAATGCAAGGGTCAACCTTTATCAAGCATTAGAATTTTTTATATTTGAGCTGTAATATTGCTTTTAGATTAACTTTTGCACCGCTGATACAATTTTTACTATTCTGTTCCACTTTTTCGTTTTTCTGTATGATGAAGTAAGATATCAACAAAGAATTGAATATACGCCTTTCATTTTCAGACAGAAGTTAAACAGATAACACTAACAGTGATTTAAGAATATTTAAGACTAAAAGCAAAAAAATTCAAGAATATTGATGCTCAGCGATAATTTTCGGTTTTCTTGTAAGAAGTGTTTACTGTGAAATGCAAAGTACTTCGAGGAGATATATCAATTCCATTCAATAAAGAAATGCTATCACAATTCAGCATGTAGGGAGGGCTGTTGTAACTGGCACTTCACAAAATCCCTTTCTCTAGAAACTGAATCATACCGATGATTGCAATCTCAAACGTCATATTTAGATCGAAACCCTTCCACATGAAACATACACAGCAAGGGCGTGGAAACCGGTGGGGGCCTATGGGTACTACCCCCACATATTTTTGCATGAAACAGGATGCTTACTCTTTTATACGTTAATTCCAAAAGAAGTTGGCATAAAAAGCCATTTTACATTTGTTCATATTCAAAAAACTTTGAAAATGATGTTGTAGCCACCACAGGTAAGCGGAAGTCAAGCGAATTCCCGACCCTAGTAACCAGGTCCCTCTACAAGTAAAATTGTTACGACACCCCTGCGCAAGAAAGAGAGCTAAAGACCCAAAAAATAACGGTAAGGCAAGTGTTATATTTAGGGAGATGTGTGGGTCTCGGCTCTACTTAATTCCTACCCCTAAATTGTAACATAGAGGAGAGCATGAGTTCTCTCGTAGTAATATCATGAATCTCTAAAAAGGCTGTTTAAAACTTAAGACTTTTTCTCTTCAACAAGGCAACTATCGTCAGGGTGGCTTTCATGTACTTCTACTTCTTCGACGACAACTCACTTTACGATAAAACTAAACTACTTTATAATACTCAGCAGAAAAGATGGTGCAATATAGAAAAATATCCAATAATAACGTAAAGTTCATAAATTGCCCCATAGACCTTGTTTTAGTTCTCTTTGCACAATCATGGTGCAATGGTCCTCCTCAGTTCGCTGATCACGTATTCCGTTGATGTGGAGGAGCCATGCTAAACAACACAAGTGGACTGGTAGAGGCATGATTGCTAGGCACGATTTTCAAAGGGTTCAAGAATTAAGAAGGAATCCCAGAAAGTGCAAAGGGAAATTCGTGCAATTTGAAAAGCAATTGTGGTATCATCATCAACATCATCACCATCATCATCACCACGAAACCACCTCAACGACCATGGTCATATTTTGTTGTAGTTAACCATAGCTAATAAAACAAACCAAATCCGATTACACAATTTAAGTGATAAGAGTGAAGAATTGGCTGATCTTTTCAAAAAACCGCATTCAGTGCAGAATCAGTATAAAGGGTGTGTCTAAGGTGAGCTTTATACATTATGAGTGTTTGCCATAATGCGCAATTCAACGGATCGGGGGAGGGGGTGATTAATGCACATAAACTGATGTACGTTCTAAATTATGCTTTACAAAACATCTCGGGGGCGAGTCGTTGTTGCTGTGCTTACAACTCATCATTTGAAAACAACATTGGGTCTGTATCAAAAACCGTAGGAAACCTTAGCGTGTTCCTTGATAAAGTCTATGCCATTTTTTTCTATAGTTTAATCCCTCCTGGAGTCCTCAGGAATACGGATTAAATGCCGTTGAAATTACGTAGAAGAATTTGAATCAAATCTCAGGTCCTTCTGAGAACATTTTGAGGATAAGTCTATCACAATCATGGAAGAAAGCCCATTTCACTAGAATCTTTTATCAACGTTCTTCAATTGGATATATAAATAGTACGCGACATTCTATCAACCTACTATTGAGTATCGAATAATCGCCCCCCCCCTTCGATTGCTAGCTTTTAAAACTTCCCCTACACTTATTCCAACCCCCGAATTACTACTTTTGAGGATTTCATGTGAGATACGTATTGACTTTCCTCGAAGGTTTTTTTAAGTAAAATCAACATTAAGAAGAATTCTGAGACTTACTGGCATATGAAAAAGTGACATGAACTCGTCGAAATATACAAGGCTTCTATTATTACAACTCCCTATCTCTTAATATTTAGGAAATTTTCCAGCCCTACCACTGATCATGCCAGAGATTTCCAGCAGGTCTCGAAATGGTAGTAAATACATCTTTTCATATAAGATATCTAATGTTCGCCGAGCCTCAATGTTGTAAAATTTTTCTGATTTTGAGCCTAGGATTAATCTTGAATTATTCTCAAGTACCAAATGTGTAATTTCGTCTGAAATTCAAATGGATACATTCAAATCTTTGCTAATGTCTAACTTCATAATAAAGCAAAGCAAGAATGGGATAGGACAATGAATACTACTCGATTTTGCCTCAGTTCCCACAATTCCTTGGGGCTTGGGGGTTGCCTCTGGGGGGGCTTTAGTTCTGGCACGAGCATTTAGGACCGGGTGCCCTTCCTGACGTCACCAATGGTCTGCGTTGGGCCTCGAACCCAGGACCACGTTGGTTTGAGTCAAGTGCATTACCGCTAGGCCACGGCTGCTTGGACAGGACAATGAATATTGGATCGATAATGCGAAAGTCTATTTGAACGCAGTATTATAACTGGGATACACAAAATTTCTAAATCTAAAATGATTCTGAAATCTTAGCGATTTTGAGACTCAATATTCTTATACACTTTTTCTTACAAAACGGAGTGTACATGATAATAATACTACGAATACACGTCTTTTTGTAAGGAGCCTAGCTCAAGGCCTAATTCTAAAAGCTTCCTTTTATTTATCAAATTCTAGTACTAGAAGTTCCTTAACAATTCCTTAATTCTCACTGCACCTTTGGTGCCATAAACGAGGTACAGACACAAGGACACATCAAAATTTTGAATTTTACCTTTAATTTTAGCTAGAGCTCAAAAATAAAAGCACAAAGAAAGGTAGGAAAGAAGTTTTATAAATGTGTCTACGTGAGTTTTAGCTGTCAATGATTTGAAACGGCTTCCTATTTCTTGATTATTTGCAGTTATAGAAATGTTTCAAATTGCAGAGTTCCTTAGGTTTTTTCCGTTAGTAGCATAAGTTCCTTAAATATTTCGGCCGTCTACATGCAGGCTCCTTATAAAAAACGCGTGTATGATGTGGCAACTTAACTCTACAAAAAGGTGGAAACTAAACAAGGAAGTGAAGATGTCTTTGAATTCTCTAGAGTTACCACTCAAACCCAACGATGGTGATCAATGATGATATTCATGATGATGATGATGATGATGATGATGATGATAATGATGATGATGATGATGATGATGATGATGATGATGACAGTAGCGTAGCCAGGGGGCAAGAGGGTGACCGCTCCCCAATGATGAAAAAGTTGGTGTTCAAGAAACGCTCAAATCTGCAATAAAATCGATGCAATTATTCATTAGAAAGTAGCTTTGAAATAGCAAGTGCAAATGCTCTTTTCTATCTTTTTTGGTCAAAAAATTTTCCAGTTACTCTGTCATTCTTCATATCAAAAGGTACTTCCACGCTGGCCATGACAGGGGCCTACAGATCCCAACCCCTAGTTAATTCTCTAGTTACCCTCCAAGATCCATACCGTCTCCCTCTCATGACCACACCCTTTTTGGTCCCCCAAAAGATGAAAACTTGGCTACACTACTGGATGATCATGATGATGATGGTGGTGAAGATGAGAAGAAGACGATTATGATGCAGACAAAGATGAAAATCAAACAGTGATTAGGAAGCTGTATGCTGATTTGCATTTTTTTATTTATAAGAAAGTGGTTTCTATGAACGTAGTACTCGACTGCTCAAAAAATTAAGAAAGTTCATTACTGGATGCATGAGATCTAAGAAAGTTTATAAGTGGTTAAAATGCGATTTATCTGTGTACAAAATGCTGTGGATGTTATAGTGGCTTTCCTCTAACAGTTTAACTTCTGCTATTTCCTCAGATTTATCATATCTCAGGTGCACATTGAGCACTTAATTTTTCTCTAATGTGCATCTGCAAAATATTGGAACTCAAAAATTTCGCTAAGAAGTGTCTAGAAAGTTTTAATACTGGAATCGTGAAAAAGTTAAGAAAGTTTCAGTATTGTGCCAAAATAAATTTCCAAAAAAATGAAAACGTGCTATCACTTTTAGAATTAGCATTTCCCGCTATTGCTCATCACTTGGCATTCTAATAGTTTTAACCAAATACCCCCACTGGCTTTCCTTCATATAAAGCGTCTCAAATTACCCTCTGATACCAACAGAAGGCTATAATCGGATGCTGGACAATGACGCATGAATGGCGTGTCAGGAATGCGAGAGTCATTGTGACGTATGTCCATATAGGCATAAATCAATTCCATACATGGCTGCTCACTTTCAGGATTTGGGTATAAATACGAGGTTACAATAAGTCACACACAGAGTCGAACAAGTCAACCAGAAGTCACCACATCAGTATACAGTATCAACACAGGCCACCATGAGAACTTCAGTAGCAATACTTCTCTGCTGTTTTCTAGATGCCGTAAGCACGTTGTCAGAGCCTTCGTCGGTCAAGAAATGGAAAGGTATTTTGAATCTTACTCCTTGTGTATTCTTACTCCTATACAAAATGCACAATGCCTTAAAGTACTTTGACTTTGATTCATATCGCCAAATCATTCAGGCGCGTTCAGTGTTCTGTTGTCATTCACTACTTCATTCACTATGCGCATGGGTAAGAGTCTTCATTACAATGAAACTATAGCTATGTTGTACGATCCAATCAATGAGTAAATACTCAAAAAGTTCTCAGAGAATTATTTATCTCTTGCTTTTACACGAAAGCCAAGAAACACTTCCTGTACGAGATTCGACCTCGATACAAAAGACAAGTGTATTTTTAGAATCTAGGGAAAAAAGAAAATATTGTTTACCCTTCAATATCAAATAATTTTATCTGCTATCTTTCTTTATCTTATTTACTTAATTTCTCATATACTTCAAGTCTTCTACTATTGCAACAGGATGTTCTAATTACTATATCTAATGCGTATGAAACCGCTATCAATATGCAGCACTGAGATACAAGTACGCTACTTTTCCGAGCAATTTAGTGCCGAAAGCTTTCTGACACGAGAGCAGACTGTCAACTCTTCAGGTTTTGACGGCTTTCTCCCCGTCTCCCCGTTCATAAATTATTTTTCCCGGTCCTAAAGACGTCATCTAGCAGAAGTAGCTGGAATTGTCCCAGCTATTCCACTGGTTTTCTGATATCTGATTAGATTTTTGTGTGATTTATTTAAAATAATTTTCGATTCATTGTTTGCTCCATTGGTCACATGGACTTTCCACATGGCAAAAAATTTTGTTAATGGTTCCTGAGAAAGAAAAGCCGATAGAAATTATTGTGAAGAGATTTCTCATGATCACTTTTGTAATAAACTGCTTGTTGAGTACAGCATTTTGTCAGGTATATTTATCCTCTTAATAAATTTCTGTGATCTCCCGGTTTTTGACTAAATCTCCCAGCCTTTTATAGGAAAAATACAGAATCTCCAGGTTTTGAAAAGTGTAGGTTGGCAGGTCTACGAGAGTATCGTTATTCCTTGTTTATACGAAGTTATCTAAGTCAGTACATGGTTTCATCCCGTAAAAGCGTTTCTTCAGACAGCCAGATACTACTGTCAAAGACCTGCTACGATCTCTAATGTCCTGCCTAGGATTATAATTGTACTGTCGGTAAACCAGAGAATGACCTAAACCAATCTCAGTCTTTCGAGAAATTCTTGAAAGCTATACATTCAATACAATTTCCAAAGCATTTACAGTGGCATTAACCGTATCTAGTCCAGACTGCATTCTAGAACATATTTGCGGCGAGCTTTGGCGAGTTTTACCAGCTCAAATAGCGAGTCATTTTTGCTGGTAAGCCATTGGCTAGAGTCTATGGCAAGCAAAAAGCCAAGAATGCATACTGGCATCTAGTGTTGACAACAACATGAGTTTGTTAAACGTGGGTACATGTACACAAGCATCTTGCAATTCCAATTACGAGAAGAATTCAAATTGTGAATGGTGTATCTCTCTTTGTGTCTATAGCCTCTGTTCAAACACTCGATCAAAGAGAATACAATGGACGCCCTCTTAAATGAGAAATTCCTAAAATGACATTGTCTGGAAAAAGAGTTCTAGACACGAGTGAAAGAGCAAACTTCTCATCTAAAAATAGCGTTGAGTGTTTCCTCATATCTTTGATACAACATACACAAGTGCACGGCAATCTTTTCTGAAGCACGGCACATATTTTACGGAAGAAAATCACAAAGCACACCATCACATAAAGATAAAATTTTTGGCCCATTTGGGTAAGATAGAGAGTTTCCAGGGTACACCTGGTGGCTTCTATGGAAGGAACACGAATGCCGCTGCATAGTGGTTCGGAGATGCTCCCAATATGCACACGCCTGCAAAATTAATTTCAGTATGCCCCCCCCCGATTGTAGGGCGTTTGTGCAAGCAGAAGGGTAAGTTTTCCATTCTTCTCTGCTTCCAATGTACCTGATCTTCATAAAGATGTGCATAAAGATCATGTGCAGTCGGAGCAGAGAGGAATTGAAAACTTACCCTCCTGCTTGCTCAATCGCGCTTCAATCAGGGGGGACACTGACAGTGAATGGGGTGTAGGCATTCCGGCTCTGTTTGAATTCACCGATCGATAATCCTATGGGTGTGTTACTGAGTACAATCATAATACACAAGATGTAAATTGGAAGATTTAATATACCTTGTACAATTATACATAATACAACTACACAATATACATTTATACACAATTGTGCTATGTTCACATACAAAAAATCGACTCTTATCCCACTATTTTGAAGATTAAAACAGTCGGAATACTCTTCGTTGAAGCAGTAATGGTTACATATTTAGATATTCCATCCCACAAAAGCGCGGTAATCACGGTCATCTTAAATTTCAGCAATTTACTCTTAAAAACAAAGTGCATTTGGGATAAACTTGCATAACATAAGCTTGATGCCCGAGGCTGTGTGCGAGTGAGAGTGAGAGTGAGAGTGAGAGTGAGAGAGAGAGAGAGAGAGAGAGAGAGTGAATGAGAAGCTGGAAAGTCAGACAAGGTGAGATGCAAAGAGAGAGTTTCATCTTTCCTAATACAAAGTTGGTACACAAGCTGCAATTTTTGCCTGTCCGTGTGATGTGGTGTTGTGTAGTGCGCAGATATTAAACAACACAGCCATTTATCAAGAGAGAATGCTACGCGAAAGCAAAGCCGCCGAGAGGGAGCAAATTTCCCCAGAGCCTCAAGTGCTAGTGGCTTCAAAAACTCGCAACACTTCAAAGTCTAGGGGGCCTCATAATGGAAGACATGCAGTAAGTCTCCAAAGTTAGATTCCAGAACCTCAAATTTTCTGTTCGCTTCGCTTGCAGGGAGTCTCTTTTCCCTTTTGATCCAAGGTCTCTAAAGCCCTGTTTACACTACACAAACTAACCCGGGGCGAACCCGAGTTAGTGCAACCCGGGGCGAACCCGAGTTAGTGCAACCCGGGGCGAACCCGAGTTAGTGCAACCCGGGGTGAACTCTGTTCCGTTTACACTGCGAAACAATTTAAACGCTTTTCACTTTCTTCCAAACAGTCAATATCTCCTACTTTCTTGCTAGAGTAAAAAGGGATGTATCCATAGTTTGGCCATCTTCTCGTAGACCCGCCTTTTCTGAGCAAATATCTAACTGCTGAAGGATCTTTTCATCCGCCTAAATTCTTATCAGGAGTAGAACTGCCTTATCAGCACAAACTGAACTTCTTTCAACAGCTTCCGTACTCATTTTACGAAAATTGTTTGATTTCCAATAGAGTTTTTAGTCTACAAGCACACTCAGTGAAAAAACTGTTGAATCAAAGTGGCGCACATGGCTACCATTTATAAACATGCATGTACGAACAGTAAAACAGTCCCGGGTTCGACCCTGATATGCGTTTACACTATGTTTAAAGCAACTAACCCGGGGTGAACCTACCTCTGTTGCAGGGTCAGTTTAAAGTGGGTCGAACCTGGGTTAGTCGCATTTACATTACAAAAATCAAACCCAGGTTAAACTAACCCGGGTTCGCCCAGGGTTGGTTTGTGTAGTGTAAACAGGGCTTACAATCTCTTGGTGGCGCTCCAAAGAAAATTCATGAGTTACATAGTGGCCTTCTTATTTAGGCATTCCCAAGAGTTTATTGACGTCTATAATGTAGTGGCAATACTAAGAAATGATTGCTATTGACGTTCTGTTCTGTGATTAAAAATATCGGCTTCTTTTCAGCAATCTAATCAACAAATTTTCCTTTTAGGGTCATTTGGAAAGGAGCCATCAGGTAAGCAAGATTAAATTTTTGCGATATTTGAATTGGTATAAGATTACTTATCATTCTTATATATTTTCTGCAAGGCCAGTTGCTGCCACAAACATGAATGGAGTAAAAATGGGTAGTCATCTCTATGGCATTTTAATGTCCTAGAAAGCTCCAGGAAAATGACCATCTGCATATTGCTCAACTCACTTTAGCAATCCAAGCAATTAACTTACTGATTGACTCGAAAAACAATAAAGTATAGCTAGAGCAATATACACGTCTCAGAAGGATGAAAGAACCGTGAGAAGAAGATCAATTAAGGATAGATAGTGGACATGGCAGTAGATATAAATAAAATATAAATAAAATAGCTATGAAAATAGTGTGTGAGAGGCAGGGATGTGCCGACTGGGGGCATGGGGGACGTCGCCCCCCCAATATTTTCAAATTTGCAAGAAAGTTGGTCAAAAGGCAGCCATGCTGCAAGAGAGTTGGCAACAGTATTTTCTGTGACGTTTTTTAGTAACAATAGTTAGTCAATGGATCAAAACGCCCCTCCCCCAACAGCAAGTGTCCCGGCACATTACTGGTGAGAGGGTAGGGGAATGAAGCAGAGGAAACTCATCTGTACTGCTTCAAGTTGGAATCTCCAAAGTGGCTCTCACCATTTGAGCTGGTAAACTTGGGCAAGCTTGGCGTAAATGCTGATGAAACTCAATAAATTACAATTGGCGAGTTTCTACAAATGTTCATGCTCGCCACACATCCGGGGGAAAAAGGGTCTATTAAATCCTAAATTAAAAGAAGCCCCAATTATGTTCATGACACGCCCCAGCTTATCAGCTAAACAGTAACCTTATCAAAAAGAATCGAGCCTGTGGAGTCATGATTTTTTTCTCTTTAGATTGCAAGAACAAACTTTCAAACAGTATCTGCGAAAAGTACTCCATACATTGTGAGGACAGCCCATCACTTCGAAAGTACTGTGCAAAGACATGTGCCACATGCAGTAAGTACAAAGCAATTCATTGTATCTGATACAACTCGGCTTCAAGACTGTGTTAACATTATTTTCTTTTCATTTCTGTAGCAAAGCAGGATTGTAATCAAAGAAATCTTTTCCACCGTTACTAAAGCGTTTGCAAGTGGCACATTTAGGCCTAGGTCGACGTATATACAAATAACGAACCGTTTTTTGGACTGAGTACTGCATGTTTTGAGGATTCTGGATATTCTCTACTTGCAATTAGGCTTTCTATGATTCTTCTAAGTGTAGTAAATTACTGAACTTTGGTATAGACGGAGAGCCCTGGCCTATTGAAAATCAGCACGTGCTCAAGGGCACCCCTTCTTACTCATCTAAAATTAAATGAATTTATGTTATGTAGGAGACGTTCCAATTTCCATAAAAGGACATTCTCTTATCTCTGTGTCCATAGACTATTTGGTTCTAAATCTTGTGGGTGTTACTGACATTCCAAGCGCGTCATGGGAGATAAATGGCCACTGACAGCAAACCCAATATAGACTCGACTATTCCAATTTATCACAGAAAAGGAGCAATTATGAATATATTGACCTCAACTGAGTAAATAAAAATAAAATGACTCCAGGGAATAGTAAACAAGATAATATAACAGTAAAAATACGTATTCCTCGCAATTTGCTACAGCAATTATAACCCCGAGACCCACAACATCTTCCCAACTGTTATTAAAAGATCAATGTTAGAAGAGGAGATAAAGTATACCAGTTCCTAGCTTATGTGGATCTCTGTTAAGTATGTGGATCTAAATGTGATCTACTACAATCATTCTATGGCAGTATATTTGAATAATGTTCCTCAACTGTGCTTTCTAATCAACCTGGTAGTCGGACTGAGCAGCTAGAGACTTGGTGAAGCTCCTAGTCCAAAGCAAGTATAACTAAGACAAAGTTCTATATTCTCAAGAAAACATATAACACCACAGAATAGCATTGATTAGCTCTTGGTGAGTTGGCTCTCTCAAATGTACCGTACAATTTGGCAACATCACAATGCTTCATTTCTATTCATGAGTTAATACAAGACTTAAAATAAAGGTCTATACATCTAACGCATGGTCTATCATAGAAGCTAAAACTGCCATCAACATTGCTCCACAGCGACTTCCATCTGACCTTCTATCTATCTGAAAAGTCTGCCTGCTAATTATAGAGATGCTTCTAAATCTATTATCATTCACAACATATTGTTAACATATCTCTTGAAAGGAAAACATTGCTCAGCAATGAAATTTCACCAAATTTCTTTTCTCATATCAAAGGAGGTAAAACAATTTGCAGGGTCAATTTTTGCATCTGGCGCTTTGTACATAACAAGAACTTTACAATACTTCTCTTGCCACATAAAGTAAGATTGTGCCTTAAATCACGGCTTTATGGACAGAAGAAGGATGGCAAAAGTACCTTCGACTCAAATTTTTACATTGAAATAAAGCGTCGATTGAAGATTGGTTTTAAAAAAAGATCTCATATACGTAACTTCTAGCAATTTAATTGGCCAAATTCAAGGCCTTCAAGACTTGGGGAAAACAACACAATTAATTCACCTTATTTTGCCTATAGGACTCCCATAAGAGCAGTAGGGTAGTTTGTAAGTAATGACGTCCTCGCTTTGTTTTCCAGGAGCAATTTCACCGGTACCTTGCAAGCAGATGCCCTTCGGTTGCTGCTGGGATGGAACAACATTTGCGCTAGGACCAGCCCAAAGAGGATGCCCAGGTAAATGTCGTCACTCAACAGTAATTTTATAATTCATTAGGCTCATCCATATCACATATTTGCATATCAACGTAGCTTTGAGGCGGAAAAAGCTCACAGAAGTGGGCCATATGTTTCCGTGAACTATTTTGAGTTCACCAACAAGCTGATGGCGGAAGATGAAGGTTAGCAGCAGAAATGACGGGCCCCAGTAACCATGTCTGCTTTCAGACCCAAAACGTAAATAGAAAATAGAGGGGGATGATAGTAAAAGGAGAGATACCAATAGCAGCTTCTAAGAAAGAAATTTTTGAATCGCCTGTAATTTATTTCAGATAGGTAAAGCACTTGTTTAACCTCTTCCTGTGTGTTTTTCTGCAGAGTGCGTTGACAAACACCCAAAATGCTACAAATACGCGACCAAGAAGAACTGCGAAAAAACCAGCACTGTGAAGAATATATGCCCAGCTTCATGCGGCCTCTGCAGCGGTATGATATGTTTTCTTCTTCACATCATGTTGTTGTTTTTGTTTATTTTATTTTGAGTAGGCTGTGATACCTAGCTTTTTCAGCTAATTTAGGCCTACTATGCATGCCGCATCCAGATATGGGACCCCTAGTTTAACGTCCCTTCCGAAGGACGGCGGAGTGAGCTGTTTTGGTCGTTCATCTGGAAGGTCGCCCATCCATTTTCAGACCGTAGGAAACCATGCTTATAAGAAAACAAACAAACAAACAAACAATATTACTGATTTTATGAGGAATTCATTTCACCATTTCATATTTATGATAATTATGAACAATATCTATCTAAATTACAGCCATTTAAAACCTGGAACATTGCCAGTTGTCCATTATAGAGCTTCATAAAGCATGTGACCAAAACTAGTGTCGTAAAAACACGTCATTGCTATGATAGAAAAATTAGTGAGTATCATTGTTGTAAATATCAAGAGATGTGCCAAGAAACTTTCCTTTGGGGGTGTGGGTGTTTTAACCATTTGACCAACTACTGTTACTAAAAATAGTCTCGGACAACGATGTGGCTAACTCTCTTGCAGCATGGCTGACTTTTTCATCACCAACCTTCTTGCAAGTTCAAACATATTGGGGAGCGTGACGCCCCCTCCCCACCCCCCAATAAACACATCGCTGTAGATAGCACACGTCTTCAGAGCTCTTAATGAATCTTTTACTGACACTATTATACAGTGAGCCCCAAATGGACATCAAAGGATGAATTTGAGCAAATTCATAATTTTTCTACAGGCTGCCAAGATAATCCAGAACAACGAGAATTCTGCCCAACATTCAAGAAATCTGGATTCTGTGAGACCATGAAAGGGAACATGAAAAACCTGTGCAGAAAAACGTGCAACCTTTGCGGCCCCATATGTAAGTAAACCTTTTCAGATGTTCAACAGAATCTATCTTGAAGGGTAAACGATGATTACCAATGCACAAAAGAGAGCATAGTCCTATACTTGATGAGTACTATGTAATGAATATAACATAATACAACACTAAATAAGATTATATATAAATATATATATATATAGATATATATATATATAGATATATATATAGATAGATATATATATATATATTTATATATATATATATATATATATACATTTATATTTATATATATATATAAAATATATATATATAT
Source organism: Cassiopea xamachana (assembly GCA_900291935.2). Lineage (NCBI taxonomy): Eukaryota > Metazoa > Cnidaria > Scyphozoa > Rhizostomeae > Cassiopeidae > Cassiopea > Cassiopea xamachana. The sequence continues at coordinate 15,931,514 of OLMO02000262.1, forward strand.
ATATATATATATATATATATATATATACATCTTCAAATTACTAGCATAAATATCAGTTGTTCACACAAACATTTTGCAATCTTTAACCAAAAACATTTCTTTTCAGAAAAGAGAGAGCACAGCTTTTGGAGCAAGTAAACAGAACGGGAAACTATGGAACTTTAAATTACTTAACTTATGTAAATGAGGACATACATTTTCAGGAGGGTATTTAGTAGAGATCTACGTTGAACATTAGTTAACTGTTCTATAAATGACAAGGTATTCTCTATGGAATATGGACTTTGAAGATTAAGAACCCCATACTTGACCCCATATACATTATATTTTGCAGTACCCCCACTAGATTGTAAACATTCCTAGCAGCCAAAACTTCAATACCCTATAAGCTATTGTTGTTGTTGTTGTTGTTGTTTAATTTACTTTGAGTAGGCTGTTATACCTAGCTTTTTCAGCTAATTTAGGCCTACTATGCATGCCGCATCCAGGCATGGGACCCCTAGTTTAACGTCCCTTCCGAAGGACGGCAGAGAATGAGCTGTTTTGGTCGTTCATCTGGAAGGTCACCCATCCATTTTCTGACCGTACATAGCCATGCTTATCTTCACTTAAGCTAATGGAGCTGGCTAGGTCGCTTGGCTACTCACCCCAAGTAAGATTCCAGAGATAAAGACGCCAAACTCCATTTTGCCAGTTTGATTTCATCTACGGCTTATGGGTTCTTTATGTTGATGATACAGTCTTCAAAGCAATTCAGAAAACTTATTTAGTCTATTCGTGTTTCCTACTGTTCGGCTTGAGAACTGGCCAGAGCTTTCTATGAGCAGCCAGTGCTCGTAAACATTCCATTTCTATTATCCGAAGAGAATCTCTATGAGTTTAGATTGTATGAAATTATTTGAAAAATTTTCCAGCATATTTGAAGTCTAGCATATCCATTAACGTAAGACGAACATCATACCCTTAAGATGTGAAGAAAATTCTCTCTAACTTATTTTGTATTTTTCTTTAATATTCACACACACAGACACCCATACGTCGTACAGGATAATGGAAGAGAATTATTTAGAACAGATTGTTGACTTAATTTATGTAATTGATGAAAAAACTCTTACTTCGTAGCAAAAAACTAGCAATGACGTACTGGAAGCATTACAGATTTACATTGAAATACTTGCAAAAAATTCAACCTTCACGAAGTAGACATGATACTGCTAATCTCAATGCAGACAGTATTTAAGTCTCAAATTTAACCTGAAGGAAAAATTGTTGGTAAATACTCAAGTCCGTTAGACAATACCCAAGTAACCATCATTTATTTTAAGAGCGAAAGCTCTTTATATAGATGAGGTACTAAAAGCCAGATACTAAAAAAACCAAGATCTATTTGTAACCTAATAATGGTCACAGAGGCTGTTGCCCCAACCGATATACTTAAATAATATTGGTTTCTGTAGCTTCAAATACTTCCTATTTAGGTCAGCCACAGTCGATAGAAAGAAATATTTCGCTACTTGACATCTGCTCCAGTCTGTCATGGCATCAGACTCGTTTGTAATGATAAAACATGCTTCTAATTTTGTAGATAGATAAACCACATACCATTGAAGGGATGATTTGTGATAGTAATCGTAGAAAGTATGGAAAACTAATTTCTAATATTATTATTTACACCTGATGTTCGAGTGAATTATTTTTTTCTTTCGTACATTACTGCAACTTCTTGCCACTTCTTGCCTCTACTGAAACGCAAATTTTCTTCGATGGAATGACTGCAAAAAAATGAACGAGACGATGATGGGGAAAATAACAAAAGCCTGCAAATGCAAAGTAAAAATAAAATGGGGAGACTGTGTATCTCATTTTATATACATCTTATTTTGTGAGAATACCTAATTTTTTGCCGAGCCAATATTCTTAAATTTCTCCGATTCTGTCCCTAGAGTTATACCTCCATTATTCTTGTGTACTAAAGGTCAAACTTAGGCATGAAAATCAAATCCTTGCTGATGTTTACTATTTCAAAAAATCAACAAGAATGGAACAGAAGAATAAATTTTGTACCGATAGTACAAAAGTAAATCTCAAAGCTGTATTATAACTATATTACAAAAAATGACAAAAGCTTGAGCCTTGATAACGCTTCAGCCTTGAGCTTGATTCTTAATTTTCATTGATTTTGAGCTTCAATTTTCCTAACTTTAGTCTTTAAAAAAAGGTGTACTACCAGATCACCACAAAACACAAGATCATGACACGAGCAAATAAATACTCATTCACTCAAAAGAAGTTTAATTGAACTCCTAGTACACATTGTCTTCTATAAAAATAAAGGTTATAAGAGCAATACGGCTCAGAATCGTTGAGAATTAAGAATAATCAAAGCATAATGCAAAACTATACCTTCATAAAGACTTACAACTTTTGTGCATTCAAGTTACACTACTGTTTGTAGTTAACTTTTAGACCATCGATACAATATTTGCTATTCTTTATCACTTCTATGCTTTTTTGTGAAGTAAAACATTAACAAAGATCTGAATTTGTTCCTTTGATTTACAAGTGAAGTTACCCCTAAGTACTAAAGAATAATTTGAGAATAATCTTAGGCTCAAAACCAAAACAATTTAAGAATATTAAGGTTGAGTAAAAACATTAGGTATTCTATAAAATGGTGTGTGTTTCCTCTCAAAACAACCTTAGAGGTAGTTCATACGATGAACCGTAGATGAGCCGAGCCTATGCATTTAGCAATTTGAGTAGTTAAGTTCATCTTCAGTTCAACGTATGAAACCACAGAAAAGCATCGGCTCGAGCCACAGTCACGTTGCTCATTGGTTCAACACTGGCTCATCTCCTCCGGTCGCGCCATTGCTGAGCCAATGCTATAATAGGTTCGGGTCATCTATGGCTCATCGTATGAACTAACTCTTAGTGTTCCTTAAATTAGCATAGCAGCTTACTTTTACATTGTCCATTGTGGTACTGAATGCTTCATTTGCACTCCTTTGAAATAAGGTGGCAATCACCTCCCATTTAACTGCCATAGGTTGCCCTTAGAAGGGCTGAAAACATCAAACAAATATTGATATTGAGGAAAAATATTATTATTTTTTTTATGAAGGAAGATTTATGAATTTCTAATATTAGATTCCCATTGAATGATAAAGATTCTCATTCAATTAATTGCTTTTGTTTTCGAGTTTATTATCAAAATGGTTAGTAAAAGCCACCTATTGCCATAAAAGGCTAACAGCAGACCTTAAGAACGAAGTGTACAAATGTAGCGCGTGAAAAACTCTCCAAACCGAGTAAAACAGTGTTCGTGTATAGCAGTGCTTCTCAATTACTTTTTGCAAGGCCCTCCAATGGAAAGAGAAAATATTTCGCGTTCCCCAAGCGCTTGAAATCAGACCATTGTCTATAAAGATTGTATATGCATGCCTGTTCCCCGGGGTCATACGTGCCCCCTATAGCATTACATCGCGCCCCCCTGAGGGATGCGCCCCACTGCTTGAGATTCACTGAGTTATATTAATCCTGTGCAGTAATTTCAAGAGCTATCATTAATAGTTTAAAATCATAGGAGCCGACTACTTGGGAACTTGGGGCTCGAACCACCCCTGGGCAGTCCTAAGGGAGGCTGGCTGAGTCCTCCTCCCCCTGAAAAATCACAGAAACACAAGAACTGACGTGATAATGATACTTCATTGACATTTATGTTATACATCTATATATCTCTTTTGTTTGTATGGTTAGCTTTATCTTTTGCTACCTTCAGTAAAATGTATTATATACTATATACCCACAAAGTACAGTCATGATAGACAGCGTTCTATATTTCCTAATTTGAGTTCAACCCACCCCTAACAAAATCAAAAGTTGCAAACCTACGCTTAAGATTACTGTATAAAATTATTGCACACAAGCTAGTGATCATAAAGAAAATTGCATAAATGGTTCAGAAAATTCAGAGGCCTCGGGGCAAAAGAGAAAGATGAGCCCCCCCTGCGAGCGAAGCGAGAAAAAATTTTCAGGGTCTAGAAATTAACTTTGAAAAATTACTGCTGGTTTACCCTATGAGGCCCCCAGACCTTGAAGCATTGGGTTTTATGAGGCTCTATGGACCTTGAGGCCCTGGGGCAATTTGCCCCCTGTCCCCCTTTCGGCGGCCATGTGTATCTAACGAGTCACACTGTAGCTGCCAAATCTATTGTTCTGTTCTATTCTCGTTTTTTACTTTTGAAGACAAAATGACACGTTAGATAGATTTTGATACTTTCCTTTGAGCTCAAGGCCAGACTACGGCTTTTGTCACATAAGAATAATTCAAGAGAAATCTTAGATGAAATAAAAAAAATTAAGAATATTAATGTTCAGCGAAAAAATATCCATATGAAAATTATGTATATGAAAAAGCAAAGGTAGGCATAAAATAGCTAGCATTTATGTAAGTACTTTAAAATCGATCCAAGAACAGGTTTGATGGGGCTTTTCTTCCAATAAGTCACAGGGACTTCCCAGGAAAAGCATCACAGTTTCGAAGGTAAATAGGAAATAAGTTGAGGATACGATCATCATTATGGGATATGCAAATCTTCCCATAAAATGGGATTAAATTTGTTTCCATTCCCACTGTTTAAGGTACATTCGAAATTAGACATCTTTTAATGCGATTATGTTCTCGTACCTTCATTGCCAAGCAATTAAGAGATTCCTAAGTTAAACTTAAAAACTTCCGTCAGAAGAATCAAATCCTCTCAATGGACTTAAATCTTGAAAAACATCTAGTTTTTTCAGAGGATTCTTGATTCATTTAAAACAAGTAAAAACTGACCAACGCTTAGCCAGCATGTGACCATCATGTGACTATATTATCATTCAAACTAAATACTAACACAACTTGAAGTACTGGTTATTTTGGGATGGTCATGCTTAAAGCAACCTATCAGTTTCTATTCATTTGCATAGCAGAATTCTTTTCCACAAATGCCTTATATAAACTGCCAATGAGCACACACCTTTTGGATATGCTACAATCTCTGCCAAAAGTCTTGGAACACTTGCATTATTTCTGCTGCTCATTTAGTAGTATCCCCCTCTCCCCCTTAAAACAACGTTGTTATATACAGTTTTGAGAGGTACAGAAAAAGGTGCTATGTTAGCAGACCCTTCTCTGACAAATAAACACTTAATTCAACATTGTTTTTGGGGGGGGGAGGGGATTTCCATCGTTCGACATCGATAAGAAAATCATTTTTATCAGAAATTATGCATTAATTAATCGGTGTTCCAAGGACTTTTGGAATAGATTATACCTCAATTCATGAGATGCTACCTCAATTCAATTAGTGCCTAGATAATTAAATTAAAATCTGTCTTTCTCATTTTGACTATGAAGCCTAGGAGGTTTTTTACTGCACATTACTCTTACTGCAAATTATATTGAATTTGGCCTCGCACCCAGATAAGTGAAATAATCTATGGAATTCAATGATGCCTACCCTGGGAGTGTATTCTCTTGCTGTCATAGCAACAGCTTCTCTGTCAAGCAGATCCTTGTAAGCTTCTTCTTCTCGCCTGAAAGGAGAATTGGAATCTAAGAGTTTAAATACAACGAAACCTTTTCGTACAAGTGAACAAATTTATGCTTATTGCTTTAGTCTACACAGTTTTTTATAAGAAGATCTGATTTTTCTCTGAGCTTCAATATCGTTATGTTTATAGTCTGTTGGTAAAATTCTCATGTTTGTTCTTATGTATTGTTCTTATGTTTGTTCTTATGTTATATTTGTTCTTATGTTTGTTCTTATGTATATGTTTTTATAAAATTCTTATGTATTGGTAAGATTCTTATGGTTTTCTGGTTTTGAGCCTAAGATTATTCATTAATTGTTCCAAAGTGTCAAACGTGTAACTTTGTTTGAAAATCAAAGGAATATATTTAAATCTTTGTTAAGGTCTTAATTCATCATAAAGCAAAAAACAGTACAACAAATATTGTATCGATAATGCAAAAGTTAATCCACAAACGGTACCATAGCTCGGATACGAAAAGATTCTCTAAGCCCTAGATGATTTTTTGTATCCAATGTAAGGCTCAAGAGCCTTGATGAAACTTGAGCCTTACACTATTCTAAACTTATTCTAAAATTTTAGCGATTCTGAGCCTTGATATCATTACAAACTGTATTCATATAAAAAATGTTCATATAGCATTTAAGAGATTTATCTAGACCACTGGTAGAAAAAGCTTCTAGTATATAAGATAATTTAGAGAAGAAGGTTGAAGACCAGTCCAATGACAGATTGCTCACATATACAGATAATGACTGTATAGCTTCTTATAGAGGGTTTCTTATAAAAGTAAATGCGTGTATGTTCAAGGATGCAAAAGTTAATCCACAAACGGTACCATAGCTCGGATACGAAAAGATTCTCTAAGCCCTAGATGATTTTTTTGTATCCAATGTAAGGCTCAAGAGCCTTGATGAAACTTGAGCCTTACACTATTCTAAACTTATTCTAAAATTTTAGCGATTCTGAGCCTTGATATCATTACAAACTGTATTCATATAAAAATGTTCATATAGCATTTAAGAGATTTATCTAGACCACTGGTAGAAAAAGCTTCTAGTCAGGGCCGTGGCTACAGTGGGGTGTGGGGGGTGTAACACCCCCCAGGCGTCGAGCTTGTCGGCAAAGTTACTAAGAATTAAGGTGTTGTCGGCAATTTTCAGAAAATCAATATTGTCGCAAGAAGACGATAGCTAAAATTGATTTCTCAATAACATTCCCTGACTTAAGCTTTACAGAAAATGTGCTCTCTCATCAGGAAATGTGGCCTCAGAGCTTTCATCACTTCACTTTACTTTTTATTTCTGATGGGTTTTTAAAGCATAATTCACAATATCCATAACGTTCGGAAATAGCTAAATATAAGCGAGCACACGTTCCTTTTGACCACATGAAATGGTTTCAGTGTACCACGATGAGCGCTAGAGCTGGGAGTGGCTGTAAGAAAAGAAAACGAATCAAGAAAAAGCCACACCCAAAACCACGCCCTTCTGTCGGCAAAATTAATAGTAACACCCCCCCCCACCCTTCCATCTCTAGCCACGGCCCTGCTTCTAGTATATAAGATAATTTAGAGAAGAAGGTTGAAGACCAGTCAAATGACAGATTGCTCACATATACAGATAATGACTGTATAGCTTCTTATAGAGGGTTTCTTATAAAAGTAAATGCGTGTATGTTCAAGGATGGAGAGGTGCACATATGTAATTTTAGTACAGCACGAAAAAGCGGCAATAGTTTTAGACATAGTTAGTATATCTAAAAATGTTAGTTCTTTTTCCTGCTGTAGTAAAGTTCTGGAGCACCAACAGACTTTTTAGATATGTAAATGGCAACAAGACACTGATCATACAAAGAAATCTGTCATAGCTAGATTTTCCTTCAAGACCATCTGCAATTGTCCACTCACATGGTTTTTCTAATAAGAATCCGGTTTATAAGCAATGCGGTACTAAACTACCTAAAATATGCGAAATTTGCGAAATTTGCAAAAATATGCGAAAATATGCGAAACTACAAGGAAAGAGATAAGAAACCTATGGCAAATAGCAAATTGAAGTCGTTACCTAGTTCAATGCAAAGCTGAACCAAACAATGTGAGCATTACAATGCTTTAGAATTTTATTCGCACTGAAGTATTTTGTTTGCTGTAATACTAACAGTTTGCTACATTCACGTTTTCTATACGCTTTCACTGCAATTTATTTCGTTAAATTAGGAAACCTTTAGAACTAAAACATGGCCAACAATTAAGAAACTTTTACTAATAGGTTTAAGTCAGGTTTCTTATAAAAACAACTGCAGAAATGCTTTGGAGAACAGGAAAATCCTCTCTGCTTGAGAGAAAAAGTCAGCTTATATTCGTAGGTACTGTGGTTGTTCAAATGCTCTTCTACTATGAGACCACAAAAATCCTGAAAGCAGATATTCAGCTATGACTATTCGCTACCATAAATCAAATCTTGTAACGTCTATTAACCATTGGCCAAGTTCTTGGGGATAATCCACAAAATCCAGGATTGCGTATGTAATCTGAAGCTTGTTTTGAAGGGAAATTGGTGAACTTTGTACGGTTTGAGCTCGCGTTTCTGTGAGCCTATAGACTTAATGTCAATATTTTGATAAAACTAGGTGCAAAAATATAACAGAAAGCAATTATAGGTTTTAATCCGAGTGATCCTTTTAGTAAGGTTGCATTCTTAGGGAAATATGAAAATGGTGAGAATAGCAAAAATTTCAGTTATGTATTGGAAAAAGCAAAAACATGCAGAATTAGCTAGTACTACTGACAGGCTTATGCAATGATACTTGAGCTGCTTTGTACGAGTTTGTATAAAACATCCTTTTAAGGACATGAATCCTATAATACAAAGTAAACTCTCCGCCTCTATTAAGACGAAATTCATTAACTTCTACAATAAAAACGATCGTCAAGATTCCAATCGTCAGTTTTTCTCATAGCCCTTCAGTATTTTGCATTTATTTCTACGGTAAAATAATAATGATAACAATCTTGTTTAATGCACACTAACATACTGCAATGCAGATTGCGTTCAAATAATATTGCTACTGGCTGCAAGCCATGCAGGCACATTGGTTGTTTGAGAACCAGTTGTATATGAGTGTCTTGAACTGTCTTATATTGTTTCACAGGTTTATATCATCTGGGAGAGAGTTCCAAATCTTAGATCCCAATCTGAGGGATTTAATTCCATATCTAGTGCTTTTGACCTTAGGAATATAGAGTATCTCTCATACGAAGGTCATAATCTGAAGGTTTGGAATAAAGTAATCTTTAATGAAGACAGGGCTCAGATTGTGTAATGCTTCAAAAACCTCTAGGGCTAATTGTCTAGTTGAATGAACGTGGACTGTAGTAAACATAGTCTTATGTAGTACACGTTTTTTCTTTATAAGAAAATCATTATTTTGCCTGAGCCTCAATTTTCTTAACTTTTCCCGAAATTGAGCCTGAGATTTTCTTAAATTTTTCTTAACTTTTACTGAAATAACCTGGCTATAGTGGTTTAAACTATGGTTAATAATATTGTATACATGAATTTGAATTCCATCTTTAACATTTTGAATGCAATAACGATGAAATACCGACTTTTTTGCCTATGAAAACACTTAATTTTGGAAATTGAGCCTCACGATTTTCTTACGATTTTCTTAAGATTTTGACGATTTGAGCCTCATTTTCTTATAAACTTTTTTCTTATAAAAAAAAACGTGTAGTTCATCATTCGCAAGTCGCACCCAAATTACACATGGGAAAGTAATTTCATGTTTTTGATATACCCAAGACTCATACGTAATCGTTTTCAATCGAACAACAACTCTCCAAAGACGCCAATCTCCACCATAAAACAACATGTGGGCGAGAACTTCCTTTCATCAATTCTTATGATTCAGTTTTCGTTACAAGCAAGGAAATACGTAGAATTCATCTAAAGCTGGTGATTGCCACAGACTAAGCATATACAGTCGTACCAGGCTTTAAGTAAGTATGTCATGAAATCAGATCGATTCATTCTTTTATTGCAAAATAAACAAGAATCAACCACTGAACGTCATTACATATGCATAGAATTCAATTGGACAGATATGGAGGATTCATTACGACCTTAAAGTCAATGGGATTGAATGGATCAACAGATAGCAGCTGTAAAATAGATTGTAGCCACTAGGCTGACCGAGAGCTCATTTGTCACACAAGAACAATCAAACAATCCAAATGGAATCGGTTTCTGCTCTTAGGTTTCGGTCTTTGGGGTCACTCACCCGTTATGTAACGCCAACTTTGCTGTTTCCCAGACCCCCCTCCTCTGCAACCCTCCGTAACACAAGACTCGACCCCTCTCCTAACGTTACGTAACAAAGTCGCGCTACCCCTCCCCCCTCCTTATACTGTTTTTTTCATTGTCAATCATATAAGCGGGATAAATACACTTACAGCCTGCTTTCAGATGAAATAGCGGTAGTCCAAGGTACAGAGAATCTAAGAGAAAGAGGTAAGTGCATACTTCTCCAGCTGGTAGATCCACCAGTTCTCACAAAGCTCCTTCAAACATACAAATGGTAAATGAAAGATCGGACATTTTGGTGAAAGAAACGTACATGTGTTTGCATGAAAGCTCTCGTGAATGTGTTTGCCAATTGAAAAAGTGTTTGTTAATTGTTGTAAATGGCTGATCTGAAAACTCTCCAGCGTTACGCAGCCGGACTATGTACATGTGTTTGCATGAAAGCTCTCGTGAATGTGTTTGCCAATTGAAAAAGTGTTTGTTAATTGTTGTAAATGGCTGATCTGAAAACTCTCCAGCGTTACGTAGCCGGACTTTGTAACGCTTTGCAGCAAATCAGGTGCCCCTCCTCCCCCTAGAGGCGTTACACAACGGGTGAATGATCCCTTTCTAGCAAGTCTCTATTGAAAGAGCAACATGCTCTAGAGTACCGAAGAATAGTTCCCTCCTGACTATTAATTGCTTTAATTTCTTCCAACTACTCCTCTGTTATTCCAGCCCTCTCATTATTGCATCTAGAGCAGTGCTTCTCAACCGGGGTGCACATGCACCCCTTGGGGTGAATTCGAGAAACTAAGGGGTGAAACTTGGAAAAAGGGGGAATTGGCGGTGAATTATACACAAAGGGGTGAAGTTGTAATTGGGCAGATAGTTTGTTGTCTGCTGTATAATGCGGGTTTGCTGTCATTTCAGATCGTTATAAATCGCGACCTACAGCTAAAATTAACAAAACTAGTACCGAGTATAAAAACTCTTTTTGATCGAAATCAAGCCCAAGGCTCGAATTGATAATTTTGTTATTTGCTTTTAGCAATAACTTATTACAGACAAAAATAACATCCATTTGTTAAAATACAGTATTTTATGCTTTTTTATAGTATACACCCTATGTCATTATCTCCTAGTTTTAATTTTCTACAATATGACGATTTGTTGTGGTGGGGGTGAATAGCTGAGAATTATTTCTTAAAGGGGTGAAGAGGATCAAAAAGGTTGAGAAGCACTGATCTAGAGAATCTGAGATCAGCCCTCAGATAATCAGTTCACTGCAGCGCGCAAACAAATAGAAACGGGGGGGGGAGAAGTGCAAGGAACAGTTTAAAAACGCGAATTGTATGTGAATAAGTGTGTTCGTTTGAAATATTTACTTTATCAATCTTTGTTTCCTATTTCAGTCCCACCCATTCCCCCTTTTGTTCCAACCCTCAATTACTAATCTTCCAAATTGTTCGGAAGGTAGTAATAGTAGAGGACTGTAAAGTAGATCATTCTCCGTAAAAACATGAACATTCCTACAATGCCCAGTACGTACTTTTGCATAAGAATGACGTTTATAAAAATATTAATGCTCACAATCGCTCAAATTTAAGAATAATTTAAGAATAATGCAAGGCTCAAGCTTCATCAAGACTTGGAATTTTGTGTATTCGTAGTAAAACATAGTCCATGCCTGGAAGAAATTGGCGCAAGAGCGTCAATATTTGTATATCCCAAATACAGAGTTTCTTGTTGATTTGATGAAGCATAGCAAATATCTCATTTAGGATAAAATAGGACAAAGCTGAGCCATGAAAGCAACGAGTGACAGTCACTAATGTTGGAGTAGCGACAACAAAGTTCCTGTTTGGCATGTGCGATTAAACTATCGATAATGATGTTGGCACGAACGATTTTTCGCTAGTGCTGGGGATTTTGCACGTGTGTGGACACGGGCACGTGCGATTGCACGTGTCTCCGGGCATGGACTGAAAATACTGCTTTTAGATTAATTTTTGCAATGTTGACACAATATTTGTTGTTCTGTTCCACTTTTTTGCTGCTTTTTGAAGAAGCAAGACATCAACAATCGTCTGAAAATGTTCCTTTGGTTTTCAGATGAAGCTATGTCTTCAACATTTAAGAATAATTTAAGAATAATCTTAGGCTCAAAAGCAACAGCATTAAAAATATTGAGGCTCAGCAAAAGAAATTAATTATTCTTATAAAAAGTGTATACAGTAGAAACCTGCATAAAAGATCCTAGGATTTTCCTTAGCAGCCTGGATAGGTTCTTAATTAATGGATTGTGTTCTTAATTCCAGCCTGTGGGGTTCTTGACAAGGTTTTTCTATACAACACATGCCTTGACACTTTTCAGTATAAGAATTTTTGACGATTCTTGAGAACACTTTAAAGTCAGAATTCTTGGTTAATAATCTTATCATATGTTGTGCAACTTGAAAAGCGTAGACAGCCTATGAAAATTTCTACTCATGAATTTTCAAATCAAACAACATGGAATCCATTATATAAGAACCATCCCCATTTCAGCCTTTTTGTGGCTCTTATTTAGGGTGCTCAAGCACTGAAATTTCACCCTCAAGGTTCATATAAAAACTGGCTCTTTTATGCGGATTTCTGTTGTGGTTAGGGCATACAACCAAAGGTTCTCGGTTGGAATCCATGAGAAGACACGAGACATGTCCTCATTAGCGTCGGGATGAGACACGGGATGCCATGCAAGTCACGTGGTGTAGGAAAAGCGAATGTGAAGATGAAATTTAAAAAAAGAATCAAACCTTTGCTTTGCGAAATCCTCTTCTTCTCGCAGTCGTGTTTCGTGTAGGCGATGTGTTCGTGCTGTTATCTGTAAGAAAACAATTGAGTATTTAGGAGAGCTGTCAAAGACGCGCAATTGAAGCTAGAATATGTTTTGATACACATAGCCTATTTGAAGTGTAAGAGCAAACGGCACTCAGTGCAATACCATGCTACAAGGAGCACGCATTATCAAAAGGGATTCTGGAGTCGTACTATGACAAATAAAGAAAGAGGAAAAATTCAATATTCTTTTCCCATGCAAGTTTGGTAATCCAACATCAATGGTACAAGACAGTGCTACAAAACTGCATTGAAAAACTATACCACTGAGAGTAATACACTCTTTTTTATAACAATAAAGTCTATAAGACTATTTTAAGGCTCAGAATCGTTGATACTTATGACTAATTTAAGAATAATGCAAGGCTCAAGTTTCATCGAGACTTAGAATTGTTGTACATTCAAGTTGTAATACTGCTTGAGGATTAATCTTTGCACTACCGATACCATTGCCATTATTCTGTTCACTTCTGTTATACTTAATGGTGAAGTAAGATATCAACAAAGATCTGAATTTATTTCTTTGATTTTTTTGCGAAGTTAAACCAAAAAAACCAAGAATATTGAGGCTCAGAGAAAAATTATGTACTCTTATTTAAAAAAAGAGTGCATAAAAGTCATATCCAGTTGCTAATACATATATAACAGGATATACTGAGAGCAAATTGACAAAGCAAAGCGACTAGAAAATAATTGTTGTCACTTCAACCCGCTACCACTCTAATGTCTCTATCACTAGCAATGAAAATCCACTAAATATTCACTTGAAATGAAAAGAAATGCATTAATAAATTTGAAAGTGATGGCTGAGATATTTTCGTATAGGATATTACAAACAGACTGCCAGAAAGCTATCCAACTGCAAATAACGCAAACAGTAAAATTAGTTATTGCATAGGCAGGTTGGTTAAGAATGTTACCAAAAGGCGAACCAGGTTGTGGAAGAGATGAGACTAGCGCCACTTTACCAGATAAAAAAGGTAATCCGGTATACGGCAGTATCCCTAGATATCGAGACATCTATTCAATATTAATTAACAGGGACACCAATTATGAAACTAGTAACTTGATCACTGAATAAGAAGATATCTTGCCAACAAACATGCTTCAAAAATGAGACTGTGCAATTAGATGCAGTTGCTCAAATAACAAAGTTGACAGCTGTCCCCAATTCGTGAAAGTGAACACTATGACGCATGACCAGAAGGGCAAAAACTTCCCTCAAGAAGCTGAGTTTTCATAAATGACGTGTGGCACACTTATCCGACATATTCTCTCTCTACAAGTTGCTGAGAATAGACCGAGATGCTCTCCTGCGATACGAAACTCTCCTGCGATACGAAATCTACAGCGTAAAACGTATTTCTTAGTGCTATAGGAAAATTGAACTCGCTTAAAATCGATTCACCAAGCATTCAAAGTTCTGACCGCAAGTGTTATAAATACCATACTTTCTCCAATTAACGCCGCCGTCTAATTAACGCCGCATTAAAAAGTTCGTATCGTGAATGAGGACTGTGATGGAGACAGTGATATTGGCATTCTTTGATATTATTCATGCAGAACACATATTAATTGAATCTTAAAACATTTTTCACACAGCCTTTGCAACCCTCATTTAAGAAAAGAAAACGTTGTGTAAAATTTCATTTTTCAGTTTGTAATGAACGTCGCATCATAAATGCTGCTCCATATGTGCAGAAATACAAAAACCAAAAACGACTTCTAATAATTGTGAATAAAAAAGATAAAACTTGTAGCAATTCTACCAAAAATAATGATAGCAATGAATGAAAGAATAAGTGAATGAATGAATAAATGAAGTAATGAATTTACGAAGAACGAATATTAATGTAGGTGATTTTACACGAGTTATCATTGTAAAGGTCCATTAAAACTGATTTTGTATTTAGATTATTAATATATATATATATATTTACATATATATATATATTTATATATATATGTATATTTATATATATATATATTTATATTTATATATAAATATATATTTATATTTATATATAAATATATATTTATATATATATATTTACATATATATATATATTTATATTTATATATATGTATGTATATATATATATATATATATATATATATATATATATATATATATATATATATATATATATATATATATATATATATATATATATATATATATATATATATATATATATATATATATATATATATATATATATATATATATATATATATATATATATATATATATGAATGGCTATATAAGTAATATGAATGCCATAAATGGCTTACTTAATATGCTATTATATCTTACAACCATCTTCTACACGATATGCGGCAAAAAACAAGAAAAGTGACAAAATGTTGTACAAAAACCAAAAAGATACCCCTCTGGGGACTACATCGTGAAAAGCAAAAGTAAATTTGCGAAATTACCTGCCTAAAACTTTAAAAAATTCATAACGTGCAAGATCTAAGTATTTTATGCATTTGCACATACAATACTTACTTTTGTGTGAACAAAAGCAATCAAGATTTTCACAAAGTGGCATAGAACGATAGCACTCCGCTAACTTGTTGACTAAAGGGTTATGAAAAGGGTAGCGAATTGATTTTAGGGCATACATAAACAATGACCGTATAACAAACATAGATGGCACATTTCACACTACCTAGGGAGAACTGTAGAAAGCCATGGGCTCTCTTCAAACAAAGGCATTTACAAAAAACTCAGGGTATTGTCATACCAGTTCACTTTGTCTCATGTCTTTTGCGTAGGATGATAACGTAACTTAGATAAATTTATCAAAGTATGCTGTCATGAAACCTCGCCTTGATTTTCTGATGTCAAGAAAATAAAATCTATTATCACCATAACATCCAACTTAAAACCTAAAGTCTACGCAAAGGATTAAATTCGTATTACTTCTATTCCAGATAACTTACAGGAAGTCTAAAAATGGCATATGGAGATTACGGAGCAAAGTCGTAAAAAATCACTCTTATCTTAAAAGACCTTTTTACCAAGTTGCACTATTGGTGACACCCATAAGAAAAATGGCAAACATTTGTGTTATCGCCAAATGAATGGGGCAAATAATTCTGCTATTTTTAAACTGTTTTGCTCTCGATCAATGAAAGACAAATAAAGAAAATGAAAGAGTTTCTCTTTTGCTACTCAACATCTTTCTCAAAAGTTTATAGCCAAGAATCCCCTCCATCTATCAAATGACGCCAAAACCCCCCTCCCAAATGAGACCGCAGGCACCAATCAAGTCAAGGCAGCACGATGTCTATATGCCCTAGTTCGAGCTGTAGACATGCCTCCAGGGCTTTCTCTGATGCACGTTTTATTTATAAGAAAGCGGTTTATAAGAAACTCGTACTCGACTGCTCAAAAGAGCAGCCGTGGCCTAGCGGTAATGCACCCGACTCAGACCAACTTGGCCCTAGGTTCGAGGCCCAACGCAGACCATTCGTGACGCCAGGTCCCAAATGCTCGTGCCAGAACTAAAGTCCCCTCAGAGGCACCCTCCAAGCACCAAGGAACTGGGGGAAACGTAGGCAACATCGAATAAAGTACTCGACTGCTCAAAAAGTCAAGAAAGTTCAGTACTGGACTTTTGAGATTTGAGAAAGTTTATAAGTGTAAAAGTGTTTAAAGTGCGATTTGTCTGTGTACAAAGTGTTATGGATGTTATATTGGTTATTCTCTAACAATTTAGCTTCTGCTATCTACTAAGACTTATCACACATTCAGGTGTACATGGAGCCTTTCACTGTCCTCTAATGAGCATGTGCAAAGAATTGAAACTCAGAAAATTTATGCTAAGAAAGTGTTAAGAAAGTTTTAATACTGGAATCATGAAAAAGTTGAGAAAGCTTCAGTATTGGACCAAGCAAAACTTTCTTATAGAATACAAAACGTGTATTGTCAACCGAGGTTGCTGTTCTTTTTCTCACTTATTTTCCTCCAATATTTCACCCTTTATGATTCTTAAGTCAACAATCCCTTCTATACTTCTGAAAATTGTCTATTTTCATTACAGTGTCTTTCTGTTTAGTTTGCGCTTACTAGTTCAGTCTGGCTGTAAATAATAAAGACTATAGTTTCATAAATTGCAGTAAAAAGGTTGGATGCTATACAGCAAATCAAACTTCCACAAGTCATCGTTTGATGTCAAGAGCACAGGAAATCTACTTCAATGCAGTGCTAGTTAAGGGAATAGAATTTGCTGCTTGGGCACTAAAACGTGGTGCTCATTAACAGAGTCCCAGTGGGAAAATATAGTGGGAAAATACACAAAGTAAAATGTGGTGCTCATTAACAGAGTCCCAGGGGGGAAAATATAGTAGGAAAATAAAGTGGGGAAATATACAAAGATGTATGCAAAATTTCAAGGGGAATGAAAAAGTTCCCATATGGTTGGAGCCACAGCATGAGGCAAAAAAACTTGCTGCCTTGGTGAGATCACCTAGTTGCAGACAGCTGTGATATGAGACTCAGAACAACGAAACTTGCACGAATCATGTGAACCTTGAACCTCAGCAACATATTTAGCTTTAAAGATGTTTGAACCGGATATCTGGACATTTTTGGTGATACTGAAGGCGTGGGGGTATTTTCAAGTCTCACAAACAAATACGGCTGTCTTGGAATGTGATTGCAACAATTGGAAAATTACGAAATATTTGCAAAGACTAAAATTTTTGAAAATGACAAATTGGTGATAAGAAGCAAATCTACTCTCAATAAAGTTTCTCTGAATAATCTTTGAAATGGCCTTTGATAGGGAATTCCAGAAGATTCTTCTTGATGATAAGTCTACGAGGAATCTAGACTTGGTTATAACACCGCTTAATCAAAGCTTAATATGGAGGCGTTAATTGACTGTCCCAGCTGGACGTGCGATCAGCCATAGAGGCGTACAGCTACAAAAAGGCAAGTGTTGTCGTTAAAAACTGAAGCAAGTAGTTTGCAACCACCCAAGTAAATGGTTCACATCAGTCGGTCAGGATAGTAAAGGAACAAAGCAGAACAGATGCAAAAAAATGTACATCTACAATAATATTACAAAAGTTTGATTTTTCAAATTGCTGCCCGGGCGGGGTCAAAGGTCAAAAGAAAGAAACAAATTTTACTATAGATCTTTTACCTTTAAAATGTTTTTAAATAATATATTTGATTTCTACAGGCTCAAAGTTTTCATTTGACACCAATTTTATTGTCATAGGACAAACATAGAAGAAATTACAAAAATTATAGGGAGTCGTGGGTGACGGCAACGGTTAAAACTTTGACCTACTGCAAACCGTTTGAGCAAATTCAAAATTTTTTTGCAAATATGTTTTCTTATATGTATCACCAGCTGTGAATAGTTTCACGCATTTCTGTGAGATTACACTTTTTGGATGGTTACACTTGGCATAGAATGTCCCTCAAGTAAACGGTTCACATCAGCCGGTCAGGATAGTGAAGGAACAAGCCAGAACAGGGACATTGGAAGTGTTCACAAAGTGGGGGATGCACATGAATTCAGGGGCACCCTCACAAGCAAAGGGGTGCTCCTGAATTCCTGCTTCCATGAACTAGCAACTAAATGGTACGTGAGCTCATCATAGTGAAGTAAAGTACAGCGAGACACAAATTGGCCTAAACTTAAAAAGGACGTATACCGTTACGAAGCTTTAAGCTTAATTATACATATTTTCTACTCTGTATGCTACAAACGATGGAACTAACTATAAGCTGTAAATCTAGCTTTACTTGGATAATCAGCTAAAGGAAAAACACCCTTAAAAACTAGAGGAGTTCGTTTCAAATGAACCTGGATATAGAAAAGGTCATGTATCAGTTACTGTTGACGATTTGCAATTCATGAAGCACTTGTTAGCTACCCAAAATACAATGGCAGGTGATTTACACCGTCTGGGAAAAATTAGTGAGAGCTAAGTACAGGATTGAAAGTGATTACATTGCTAAGCAAAAATCATCAGGCTAGATAGAAGCTGCGATAAAAGGGAACTGAGCAGGAACTGGAGTTCTCTACTACCGCAGAGAAAGGCAGACAGTCATTGACCTGCAGAGATTGAATAGCTTTTAGCTATACTTGCTTACTTTAGATGCTTTTTGCAACTTATTTCAAGTCACTGGAAAACAGATAATTGCTTAACAATTCCTTGAATCCTGGAATTGCATAGAAAATTCCTTGTGAAATCCAAAATTCCTTAATCTGAGGAAATTCCTGGAAAGCGGAAACACTGGGTAGACGGTCATTTTATAAAAAAGAGCAAAACAGAGTCGAAGTAAGGAGTTCATAAGATTTCTATTGCAAGAAAAATCAACATAACATACCTGTTCACTTATTTCTCTTTCCCTGTCTCTCTTTCTATTCTCCTCATCTTCTTGTTCAAGTTCAAGTTCTCTCTTCCGATCCTCCATGTGTTTTATCAAAGCTTCTCTCTCAATGATAGATTCCTCCTTCTTAAGCAATAATGCCTGCATTTTGTTATCAACTTGCTTTTGTCTCTCTCCTAAAACCTAAAAAAGATCACTCTACAATTACTACGTATAATGGATTCATTTCAAGAGACACCATATGGAAAAAAATAACTTAATTTCTCCAACAGCATTGTAATCACAAGTTTCAATATTGCAGGGATTTTGGAGGAGTCGTTTGTGCTACAGAAACGATATAGCTTGCTATAGCATTTTATTGTAGTGAATAAAAGACAACTAGTCTGGATTAATCCTAAAGGTTCATGCAGGAGAAAGAATGGAACAAACACGTGCTTCCTTTAGAAAAATAGACGTGCCCTTTTCGTTCCAAAGTGCCCCAAGCTTTTGAGACCTAAGGAGGCCCCTTAGAGATTCTGAAGAAAGAAGTCTTTTGAATTATTTGGTGACATAACTAGGACGGGGCACAGTGGGTTCGTTTGGCTAAGTAATATGCTAGCAGAATCGGACGCATCTGACCACAACTTCAAAGCCAAAACAGAAAAAAATTATCGCATCCTATTCCCCCCC
>OLMO02000262.1:15951716-15964364 GCA_900291935.2 Cassiopea xamachana
ATATATATATATATATATATATATATATATATATATTTATATTTATACCACGGCGAAACGTATAAAGAGTTGGAACTTTTTCTTGAGAATCAATCTACTATTTTAAATTTTCTAAGGTGCTGGAGCTTATGATTGTTTAATATAAACAAACACTCTCCACTTACTGATACATGGCGTCCAATTCTGCTTCACGCGCTTTTTCCAAACGTAACTGTTCCGCTACAACCTGAAAATAAATACAACTCCACTATGAAAATGAATTTGACTCTTCTAACAAATATACACATTCAATAAGCTAAAGCCAAAATCTAACATAGATAAAAGGACCTCAATTCCCTCTACTATCATATTACCACTATAATGCAATCATTGGTTTGTTGATTACTAAGTAAGCCTAATAAGTCTAATAATAATGATTATACTCTTAGGAAATTCAAAAGCAAAATACAATAGTAAATTTAGAAACTGCAAAAGGTGATACGAAAATCGTTTGGGGACATACTTCAAAACCAGCAGCAAAACAAAAATAAAAATTACATAAAAAGTAGCCATATTAGCAGTTTATGGATTAAACTCCTAAGCAATTTCATATATTAATGAGCTAATAAAAATGGGGCTAGATTGAAAGTAGGAAATTAGGCCAACATATTCCTAAAAGCAAACAAGCGGAAATACTGAACTTTGCAGCTTCATAGCACTTTCACTTGCGCACTTTCAAAAGAAATAGCTTCTTTGCAAGACCCTTAGCTTCACTGCCAATTATATTTATATTATATTATATTATATTATATTATATTATATTATATTATATTATATTATATTATATTATATTATACTATATTATACTATATTATATTAATATTATTTCACTTGAAGTATCAAGTCAGCCATGGGCTTTTGTGACGCAATACAAAATACAACAATACAAAACTCAATCATAGCAATGCATAGAAAGTCTATGTGATGATGTACTTCAGCGAGATAGGTTAGCCTTTACTCTTGCTATACTCAATCTCCAGATATCATGGGATGAAGATGATAACAAAAAATATGTCATTTACAAAGAAGAACTGCCTTGGTAATAATCTCATCGCTATCAATATAGGACCACTTAAAAGCTAAGGCTTGTGAACTACCAGATAAAGTTACAAGAGTCGAGGGTAGAGCTGTAATAAAAACAAAGTGA
This sequence comes from Cassiopea xamachana, assembly GCA_900291935.2. NCBI lineage: Eukaryota > Metazoa > Cnidaria > Scyphozoa > Rhizostomeae > Cassiopeidae > Cassiopea > Cassiopea xamachana. Next base: position 15,952,903 of record OLMO02000262.1, read on the forward strand.
AATTTAATATAAAGAATGATAATATTCCTTTTAACGTTGGCAACGTACTGTTAATAACTGCTTCCGTACATCTCATTTGGTTGTTCTTTTTTCATGTCCCTAACTCTACCAAATTCAACCGTAAAAATAATTTTCATTTACAAAAGTCTGGATAAGCTACCTTCCTCATTTCTTCTGCATCTGCTTTCGCCTTTTCTCTTCGAGACGTCTTAACTGCTGATTCGTCGATTTCCTTAAAATGGATACCATCATGAAAAACATAATGCTAGCAAGAATGGAAACAAGCATCCGAAAAACTCGGGAATTTGCGCAAATTATTCATAATGAGAAGAACGAATATTAGTCAAATAATGATAGATCAGCCAGATCTTAGCAGAATGATATGACTTCAAGAGTTACCTGTCTTGCAAGGTCTTCCAGAATCTGTAGATCTAACTCCTACAATGAAATAGCCATGAAGACGAGATACCTCAAATAAGTAGCCTAAATAGCGTTAAGAAAATCACAAAGATTGCACAATATGATTTAAAGGCAGAAAGTACTTCATTGAACGAAAAAGAAATAGTTGGCCGGCTCTTTCAGTAAATATCTTTAAAAAATGCTTTAAGGGCTAAGCTCAATATTAAAACACGAATCGCTAGAAGATCATAATTCTCTAATTGCATGATTAAGCTGTGGTTCTGATTAGAACTTTTTACTACAAAAAGTGACAACCTTAATTATGTAAACTGAAGGTTGTATATCGAATCAACATGAAATTAAGTGAAAGGAAAATAAAATGAAAAGAAAGTGATATTTATTGCGAGTGGAAACTAAGAAATAGAACAAATGGTAACGAATGAAAGTGAAGACTGAAAGGGTCATTAAAAAGAAAAATTTCAAAAACAACAATTGTGGCAGCTCTGTGGGAATATTTCATGTGATTCAAATCCTAAGATATCCGTTGGACAGATACAAGCAATACGTGCAACGACATCAATTGAGATAAGCAGGCAAAGGAAATCGGCTGTATAAAGGCGATTATCTTCTTAAAAATCCTTCATATGCAGCCGATCTTGAAAGTTACTAAACATGCAAGGCCTATAGTCGGCTAGGAAATTACTAAAAAGCAAGACAACAAAACAGAATGATAGGTCATATCTCGTAATAAGTTTTTAAAGCTGCTTTTTCCGTGAGTAATTTAATACACTTCAGATTAAACAATAAGGGAGCGAGAAAAAATATTCGATATACAAACTAGTTAACTTAAAAAGCATTAAAGGAAAGCATAAAAAAGAACAGCAATGAGTTGATAAATGAGTTATCAACAAGCTTGTAACAATCGTCAGGGTAAATATTACATTACTCAAATGAAACTCTTCACTCATTAGAAGCCATTCACAAAGGACATCCAGGCTCGAGGGGGGAGAGGAGGAAAAAATTGGACATAGGGGGAGGGGGTTTAAGGAATCCACATGTCCAAGATTTCAGAATTTTAAAGCAAGATATTTCTATGCAACTCCTATTTTCAAATGAAAACTTAGGTGGTTCATACAAATAAAATCTAGTATAGTAGCAGCATCAGTACTAACCTTTGTCAAAAAAATATGGAACGATACACAAGTTGTGAGTATCGAACAAGAAATCATAAGCTCTTTTGAAAAAAGTTTTAGAAAGCAGCTTCTAAACCTACAGGGCTCCAACAAGACCCTTTCGCAGAGCAGCAATTAACATTGTGTCCTAATTATTTCGGTCTATCTATTTTCTTTCTTTTCTGCAGTTTTTTATTTTCATCACGCTGAAAGGCTAAAAGTGCATAAATAAAGTGAAAACGAAAATAAACGAAACGTTTCCTTTGCTCTTCAATGAGCATTTCTCACGCGCAATTTATACAAAATTTTCAAGCAGCTTGAAACTTCGTACAAATAATAATTTGGAAATTGTTTTAGAAAGCTGGTGGCAACAAAAAGTTTTATGCTTAACATATGTGTGAACTTTGTGCAAAATCTGATGCACTGCTATTTGTTCAGTTTACCCTCAGTATGTGTGGTGATAATGTAGATGCTTAAATAGATTTTGGCATGAAATAAGTGGACGTCCGGGGGAGGAGAGGGGGAACCTGCATATGAAAAATGCCAGACAAAGGGGGAGGGGGGTCTACAAATTCGTCCTTTTGCAGGACGTGCTTTGTGAATGGCTCCTTAGGAAGGAAATATTCTACAAAAAAGCAATTTTTATAAGGCAACAAGAACGAGCAATCCTATGAATTTCAGATGAGGTTTTCCCAAAGCATTCGCAAAGAAAATAAAATGCTTTTAATTTTTTACCATAGATGTTTCAGAATCAAATGAATGAGCCCCCGTAGAAGTAAACTTTCCAAAACTTTTTCAACTTGGGATATAAATAAAATCAACCATATACAACTGAAATACTTACCACTACCAAATGAAAAATTCCAAAAATTCAGACCAATCCTTCACACTTACATGCGATAGAAGAAAGCTAAAAATTTATTTAATTAATGATCAAGACGTCTCTTTTGCAAGGTCAAGGTACCACTTTTGCATGGTCAAGGTACCACTTTTGCATGGTCAAGGTACCACTTTTGCATGGTCCAGGTACCACCTTTGCACGGCCAAGGCACCATTTTCACTACAAAGACCGCCACAACACAAAAATAAATACAGAATAGACAGAACAGTAGAGAGAACATATAGAAGACAGCATTACGAGGGCTTCTTGGATCTGCTGGCTTTTCCTTCTTAACTGTGCTTTGTATTGGCGCACGAGGACTCTCCTATAAATAAAGAATAATTTTTCTAAGGCGTCTACTAACGCAACAACACAGAGTATTTTTTAGAGGAACCATTTCTGGTAATGATTCCAAGATTAGCAAGTCAGTAACACTCGTTGCACGAGGGATAATGGAACACATTATGAATTCAAAATCAAAAGGTTTACTACTCAGATAACGCTAGCGTTGGTAACTCTGTCAAAGGGTATTTTATATCAATCTAACAACAAAATCTCACTTATTTAAGTTGTCTATCAACTTTACCATTTATAAACAAATCACTTATGACAGTATTAATAAGACAATGGTGGAAACAATGAGCAACAGAGCAAGATAAGAAGGTATAAATGCTAACAACAATGGATAAAAACATATCAGAGTATTCTTATAAAGAAGAGGTTCAAATCCCAAAAGATAAATCAGAATGAGTTGTCCTTTTTTGAGGCCTTTCTTTGAACTTGTGGTATTGTCAAGGGGATCTGATCCTGCTCTAGTACAACAATTGGGCAGAAATCATTATTCCTGAACAAATTGACTATTTTTTAAAATATGGCAGATAACTATAGAAGTTGTGGAAATTCTGAATTGAAATGTTCCTATAGCATTCTCAAAACTTCTCTTTGCTACCTCATCCACAGACTAGGCCCAAGCCATAGATGATAAAAAATAGCTGGCATTTCCTCAACACTAATCTTAAGAAATCCATGGTGCCAATGATACTGAGCCCATTGAACTTTCATCTAAATGACAAGACAATGAAGGCTAGAAAGCTTTCAAAATATCATGAGTACATTCAGTGCAGAAATAAAATCCTGTAATGAAAAGTTTTCGAAAATAACACTTGTGCTAGCCATTGACTCTTTGAAAGGAAAAAGTGTATCAAATTTCCAAAAGTTTCAAATACAACTAAGGTCAAACATAATTTCACAACTGTAGCTCAGCCCAGGGTAGCTACAACAAGAAAAAATGCTCGGATTCTCTTCAAAATTGCTCAACTACGAAAAATTGTCCATACCTCTTCCAAAAAATAAACAAAACTGCTTAACTTGCTGTTACATATATTTATGTATTGGATATATCTAATAACTTGAAAATTGATAAAAATCATCAAAATTGTTGTAGTTACCCATATTCTTGTCTTTTACGTTGTTTGTCAAACTTTTTTCGTCTATCTTCCTATAAAGAATTGAAGATCTTGATTCCCAAATGAAAAAACCCAAATGAAATTATATGAAACAGGGGACAAATAGCACCAACCTTCATGATCAAAATGGCCAATTATTCCTTAATATTTAACAAAGTTCATATGAATTTGGTAAACATATCTCAATCAATCACTAATTCTTTCTAGAATGATTGCTCATAAATAATTTTTCATATAGACCCTAATTTTCTTTCCTTTTTCTGCTCTGCTCTATCCTGATGTGAATACATCTTTTTCAAAAGCAAGCCATGAGACATCACGCATGCCACCATCGGCTATTGCCTAGAAAAATTTCCGTTACTACTTCAAATAGTTGGGAGGAAATTCACATACAGCAGCATCAATTTGCATCTTTCGCTTAATAAGCTGTTCCTCCTCTTTCTTCAACATTTCAGCTTCTTCTTCCTTCAATCTAAGTGCCTTCATTTGCTTTTGCAGTTGGGATTGCAATTCCTCTTCATCTTTTTTTCTTTCATATTTTTTCTCTTTCTCTCTTTCTAAAGCTCGAAGTCTCTCAAGTTCCATAATGTGATCCAATCTGATGTAAAAGATTAAATAATTTCAAACCTGAAATGCATAACAGACAAATAAAAAGCATAGAGATGTCTGCAATTCAAACCAAATGGTAGAAAAGCCACACACCAATACAACAGCACAATAGACACTGACCTACCATATGAGCACTGAGTTAGCTATATTGCACTGGAATAACTAAGGTCTATGTATCATATTATTCACAACCATTTCAAGCTCACTCTATGCATGGAGACACATCTGATTGCACAAGCACATGTACACACACATGTAAAATCCCCATCACAAGCAAACAGTTGTCTGTACAACATTACTGCCAACTGTGCAATCACACATGCCAAACAAGAACTTTGCTGTCACAACTGCAACACTAGGGACAGTGACATTTGCTTTCACAACTCTGCTTTATCCTATTTTATCCTGAGACACTTGAACTGCTTCAGAAACAAGAAAATATGTACTACAGGTACAGAAATATTGGATTGCAGATGCAATTCCAAGTAAATAGCAGCAATCACTTGAGACATTGAGACTCTTGAATTAATTTCTACCAGGCATGGACTGCCAGCTACTACTTATATATGCATATGGCATGACCAATCTCATTTGGTGGCAAAAACTTGAGACATCTCTACTGTGTAGTGAATGGAAATCTAGTGTCTAATTTAGCACCTAGTGAAGAAGTATCAGCAAATACTGCAACACCCACCTGTCTTCTTCATTTCTAGCAGTTCTTGAGATCTACATTGTTAGAAAATGAATGCTCAAAACACATCAATACTAAAGTAGCTAGGAGAACACATATGTAGCAAAAAGTGGCATCCAAAACTCTATGCAAGCTGTTTTGGCTAATATGGTGGCATTCTATTCAAAGGACAGATACATATCACTAAGTAGCAATAATTATATCTTGCAGGAAGAAGGGAATGCACTGGGAAAATGATTGAAGAGATAAAATAAGTAAAGAGATAAATGTCAGAAACAAAAGCAGGTAAATTTAGAAGAAAAAAGAGTAGCAACAACTAAAAAGCAGCTCCATAGTAAGGATGAAGTCCCATAAGTATTTGAAGCTATAAAGTGACAATACATATTCCCTAAAAGGGTACATGGTATGAGAAAAAGTTTTACTTGGAATAATATGCCAGCTGGCAAGGCACTGGGAAGAAAATTTTGAAATGTATAATGCAAAATAGAAAATAAAAAATCAGAATAATCTAATCCAAGAATACATACAGTTTCTCTTTCAGATATTTGCTCACCCCATCCCTCAATAGCATTTCTCTGCAACTGATCTGACCAAACCTTATAAAAAATGATGAAAATTTAATGCACACTAAGTGGCCATTCAGCAATTCAATACCACTAATTTTACTGTCTTTGAAACATCCTCCCTCTCTTGCAACACTTTGTAGCACAACCCTCAATATAAACAAAACATTGCCATAACAAACTAAGGTATCCACCCTCCATGTTAGACACATGCCCAATATATCCAGGGTTAACAACTTAAGTGAAGTATTTTGACTTGATTTCTAGTACTGCATTCCCATAATCTATTGTTTTTTTATGAATAACTGACATCAAGTAATTCCCTGCTGAACAATAGGTAGATTGCTCAGCGGTACTAGTTTTGCATTTTTAATACCCCACTTCATATGAATAGTAAACAGCAGCTGGATTTTGAGTAATGTTGCTGATTGGGTAAGCTTATTCTTCAGAATTGATGCACCCTCTCACTCTATAGTTTCAGTGACTGCAGTTTATTTCTTTCTTCAATATGAACAAAACATTGCCATAATAAACTAAGGTACCTGCTCTACATGTTAGACACATGCCCAACATATCAAGGGTACTACTTAACACCTTAAGTGAAGTATTTTGACTTGATTTTCTTGGGTAAATCAAATCACAGTGAAAAATCATTCTGACTAAGCAAAAATCCAACTTATCCAAGCGTATGGCTTACCAGGGTTCAACTATAGATGACTTATGCTATATTGTACCATAATACTTCTAATATAAGCCCTGGGCTCATAGAGGTTCATAAGCACTTTCTGGTGGGCTCAAGTAAATACAGAAGCTCTATATATGCTCTGTCCTTATTCATTCATTATCCTAACTATACACACACACATAATCCCAAGTGCAAGCCCTGGACTTACAAAAAGGAAGCTTATATTTGGAAGGATATTTGGGTTGGTTTTATAGAGTGGCTATATTCGGGGGTGACCTATATTCAAGAGGGGTTATGTTTGGAATTTTAAGGGGTCCCAAAACTATGGGTCACAGAAGGTATGTGGCCCATGATGCCTTCTCATCTGGCTTATGTAGACCCTTTTGTCTATCAAAAACATTATGGAAATCCACTCACATCCTGCCAAGTTGAATCACTTAAATGGATGTTATGTTTGTACCAAAGCAAAAGAGAGTTGCACAGTAGTGGGTTGTATTTTCTAATCAATCACTACATGCAAAACCTAATTTGCAGCTCACTCTTTCTTTTCCATTCACAGTCAGTGACAAAACTACAATGTGAAATATCTGCATATTGAATAATTACAGAACAAAATAGTATTTACAAAGTAACTAAAAACAACATCCCTATTTTGATTCCTTTTCAATTGGACTTCAAGTGTGTACTTGCCCCCACATGCTGTTTATTAGTTGATCTGGTCTTTGGGCTGAAACGTTTTATACCATTGCTACAGACTATCAATTACTAGCAAAGGATCAATAGAAAAAAACAAAGAATTGGCAAAGGGTTTGGGAAAGATAAATGCAGTCTTTACCTTGCGAAGTTCTGGTTCATTCTCTTTCCAGTGTTCATACAACCTTTCTTGTGCAACCTGCATTAATGAAATTAATTGATAGATCAATACACTAAATAGCAATGAAATACTAAATAATAAAATATGAAAGCTACTTTAAGGAAAATGCAAAATATCTAGCCTCAATTAGTCATTACTAAAAGCAGAATTTGGGTTACACACAAAAAAATGTGTGATGCTTCCAGAAGATAAACAATGAAAAGGCTTGCAAAAAACAGAAAAGGATATGCTATTAGTGTTGTATACCTGTTTTCTCCTCTCTTCTCTGTTTTCCTTCAGTTCATCAGCTCTAACAAAAAATTACAACAATTTAACTAGCAAAACAAAACCACAACCTTGAGCAACAACTCAAAAAAATTTGCAGCAGTCATTTCTGCTGAGTTACTTTTTCTTAATCATCCAAAAATAACATGGTACTCTCTGATTTAACTTAGGCCCACAGACACTACTCCAAGCTCATTGTCCATGAATTTCAACAACACCTTTTGAAATTCTAGATATTAAAAATGCACCCACCTGTCTCTCATTTCTATTAAATTGCCAGCTTTTGATAGCCTTTTTTCTCTCATTTCTCTCTGTGGAAGTAGAGGAATACAAGAATATGAATAATGTAATAAATGCTAGACTACTGAATTTTTTCCTAAATGAATCAGAAGTATTCAACAGTAGCCAGGCAAGTTAAAGAACCATCAAATGATGAAATGAAGCTGAAAGATAGTAACTTGATTGCTAGATTACACTGATTGTGTTAAAACTAGTTAAATATAATTGATAGAGCCATTTGAAGTTCAAAAACACCTCTAGAGCAACAGTTTCATTTGATATCAGTTCTGCTAATTTGTTTCTTCTCTTCTCCAGCTCAAGTTGCTTTGTTGATTTTCTGTACATCTCACCAACTGCATTCATACTAAAAGCAAGCATGCAGATTACACTATATTAACTGAGATATGTATCACCTAGACATATGCAGGGGCAAAGGTAAAGAAAATTGTTGTTGAGTGTATAACCCCAATCTGTCAAAAAAACAGACTTCATTCAAGCTCAATTTGCTGGCAAATAGGACTATCCTTGAGTTTTATCAGGAATACAACATTGATGAGCATTACAGTACGTCTTTAATAATCTGAACCTCGGTTGTATGAATCCCAATTATCCCAACAGTTGATTGATATTCCACACATGCACTTTCAATAAGGAAAAAATACCATGGAAGTCTTTGGCATATGCTTGAAATGGCTTAGATTTTAAGAGGAATTGACTAGCATTAACATGGCTACACAGTGAATTTACATGAGATTTTGGATGAAAAGCTAGAAAGCACCCAAAAGCAAAATACAACTGATTCTTACCATAGACAAGCAATTTTTGAGAGATTTTGTGCTATGGATTTTGCATTAACACTTAAGGAACTGTAAAATAGGTTTATTTAACTTTTGTTGTTGATTTTCTTACAAATATGGGCATCCTTGATTATTCAAATATTCTGACTGGCCGAACACACTGTATTGATATTTAGCACATGTGCCAACAAATTAGGGTGTGGTACCATCACACATTTCTTATGGCTACACCCTAGGCTATATGCATCCAGAGCCATCCAAATACTTGTGATGCATAACTTCTGAGAATGAAGTCTGCTTGGTCAAATTGTCCTTTTCTAAAATCATTGCAGGGGGATTTGATGGTAATCACCAACAGCAATGATTCAAGCAAATGGAAAGTTTGTATAAAAAATAGAGTTTAATACTTATAGACAGGTAGAATATGTGTCTATCTCTAACAATTAAAGGATAAAAAAAGTCTCCTTTTCAACATGGCCAGAACGCAGAATATTACTTTGCTTGACAAGATCTTGAGTATGCACAAGCAAAATGTCATCTTTGAATGTGCACTTGGCATCAGATGGGCACTTTAAGACTGTGTCTCCATGGAACCAGTTCCAAATGGAACCACAACATTCTGGGTATGATTAGGCTTTGCATTTCCAAGGGACTGCTGAGAACACTTCTATTTCGAACTGTCAATCAGCTCCAAATGGGTCTGCTTTCAAATTAGGTCCCAATGGGAATTGTACTTGTGGAAACAGATGGAATGGTTCCAAATGAGTCCAGGGCTTTTCAGTAACCATTTGCTACAGTTCCAAATGGAACCATCCTATGGAAACACTGCCTAAATGTGCAACTGACTTTTCAGCTCACAACTTACAACCAGTTTAGCTAATTTCTGTAATTTTTGTCATGTCACTGAATGTGAAGTTCAAGTTTAGCAACTATGCCACTACCATACCTTTCACACCTTTCTATGATCATTTATGATATATTGTACAATATATCATTTGAGATAAAAAATCTCAAATACATCCAAATGTGTTTGATGCTCATTTTCTTTTTGCATTAACTCATTTGTTTTAAGACTAAATAAAGCTGTCCTATTCATCCATTTCATGCTAACTGTTAGCAGTTTCAGTTTATTTAATTATTCAACAAATGCAAAATTATTGCTACTTCATACAACAATTAATAACAGCAATAATATATTAATTACAATATTATCAAATACAGACAACAATACCATTGCATGAGTCAGATTAAGGAGGAGCTTTCAACATAGATAAACTAATGGAGAGAAAGCCCCCCCCCCCTTCATTAATAGCACTTGGCCGCTGTAATTGGAGTAATTGGAATATAGGCCTTAACTTTAGTTCTAAATAATTACTTAGATAGTGAAATGCATATATAGATGGGGATTTTGTTCCATGATGATGATCCATGATATTTCATTGAGTGAAGGCAATACATGGTTGTATTTCTATGTTTCTTATATAGACCACCTCATTCTACCTGGCGAGTTTCATAGCCATGTATTTAGAGTTGTATATAAAATAATCTTGTAAGTATGATGGAGTTAGATTGTTAGTAGCTTTGTAGACAAAAGACAGAATATTCAATTTGAGAAGATCATCTAGCTTCAGCAGATTAAGATGATTTGAATATGGGGTTGGAGTGAGTATGAATTAGCAGAATTGTAGTATGCTGAAGAAGGTTTATTGGAATGCACCCTAGTATTTGCACTAGATACTCGTAATCCTACTACTCTAGCTCAATCTTGTGAACTAACAAATCTAAAAAAGCCTTCCACAATGCATTGAACAATTATCCCATTAACGGGATAGTGATTGTTCTATGCTCTTACTTTCAAAAACCTTACAGAGTTGGCGGTTGCACCCCCCTCAGGTCACAGCTAGGTGGCTGTTCCCCCTTCTTCTATATCACTGGGAGGAACGCAGAATAAATATGTTGTACTAAACGACATACCTTCTCTGATATGATTGTTTAGATGTCCAGTCAGCTACCTGCGCCGATTCAACCTCTGACTTTTTGAAGAATTGAGAATTTTTATCCCACTTTTCTCTAAAATCTGATTGGCCCTGATTTCTCCTCACCATCAATGCTTCGGCAGTATTTTTGTAATTTTTCATCCAGAACGGTTGCAAAGTTGGCAGCGCCATTTTTGTATATTCTACGAAAACAGCCTCTGTTTCAAATTCAGCTTTTCTATGACAGTGTCAGTCTCCAAGGAAACTCTAGTTCAGACCATATACAGTAGGTGGGTATACTTTGGGTATAGCAACAAGTCAAGGCACTGGGAAGAGAAGGGGGCATTGAATACCCGAAGAAGCATCTAGAAATGAAGGGTGCTTGGGGACACTGACAATGCAGCTTGCTTAAGAGAGGACCACTTCTGAACAGAATATGAGAATTTTGTCAATTTAAAGTAGCACGGTTTTTTTCTGTAATTTTGGTGAATTGAACTATTATGGGCCTTACTACATCCTTTGGTGATTTTGTGACTTCGAGGATGTTGCAAAAAAGTCAATCAGTGACTTGTCCTGTGTATTTTGTGATTACCTTGTCAGATGTGTTGTAGAAGGACATAATAGGTGACAAAGACACATTGTACGTTATGATAAAATGCACAAGGCTTCTTGAAGTGCAGGGATAGGTACTTGCCTTGCACACTTCGCTGCATTTGAATAACTTCAAGCTTCCTGGCAAGCCTTGCCCAGCATCATGAACCATTATGAAGAGAATTTCTGTGTGTGTGTGTGTGTGTGTGTGTTTGT